>NW_006499159.1:3374084-3403290 GCF_000471905.2 Amborella trichopoda
ACGTCGTCTCTCTCTCTCTCTCTCTCTCTCTCTCTCTCTCTCTCTCTCTCTCTCTCTCATTGGTTAAAGTAGAGGGGAAGGTGCGCAAAAGGAAAGCAACCCATCCATTAGATTTTTAGAGACTGTCGGTAAAATCAAATCCCATAAAATTTAGGTCCGACTTGAATTACGTGAGTTTAGATAATAAAAACTTGGGGAAATTGTTTAAAACCTCCAAATATGAACTTTCTAGGCACTTTACCCCAGCTTAACTTTTCGTAACATATTTTTCCCCAAAACTAACTTTTTTAGCTAATACCCCCAATACAAAAAGTTTAATTTTTTTTTACTCAAATACCCTTCCCGTACATAACAAATCATTTTAGGATCTCAATAAAAGGAAACGCCAAATCGCGGTTGCCAAAAGCTGGACCGCCTCTCCAGTGAAATAAACGTCGAATCGTAGCTCACAAATGCCGAATCACTCAATAATCCAGGATCAATTGCTAGACCGCACTTGTAAAACGCTGGATTGCCACTCCAGTAGCATAAATCCCCTGACCGCCACATCCAAACACTGGAACGCACAGATAATCGCCGAACCTCCTCTTACAAACGCCGGACCGCACCCTCCCTTGACATATTCACAAGACTGCCCCTTCGAAACGGCGGACCGAGCCAATTCCAATGACTTTAGTGTCGAACTGCCCCTTCAAACCGTTGGACCGTGCCATTTACAGTGACTTTAGTGCCGGACTGCCCCTTTCAAATGTCGAACTGGTGAAATGCAGTGACCTCAGTGCTGGACTGCCTCCTGGAACTGCCAGACTGGCCACATGAAGTGCCGGACTGCCCCTTCGAAACGTCAGACCGGGCCAATTCCAATGACTTCAGTGCCGGACTGTCCCTTCCAAACACCGGACGGTACCATTTACAATGACTTCAGTGCCGGACTGCGCCTTCCAAATGTCGGACCGGTGAATTGCAGTGACCTCAGTGCCGGACTGCCTCCTGGAACTGCCAGACTGGACGGTTGAAGTGCCGGACTGCCCCTTCCAAATGCCGGACCGGGCCAATTCCAGTGACTTCAGTGCCGAACTGCCCCTTTCAAATGCCCGACCATACCATTTACCGTGACTTCAGTGCCAGACTACGAATTCCAAACGCCGGACCAGCGAATTACAGCGACCTCAATGCCGGACTGCCTCTTGGAATTACTGGACTGACCGCTTGAATTGGCGGATTGCCCCTTCGAAACGCCGGACTTGACCAATTCCAGTGACTTCAATGCCAGACTGCCCCTTCCAAATGTCGAACCGTACCAAACTTCAGTGTCGGACTGCCCCTTCCAAATGTCGGATTGATGTTCTGTGCTGGACTACCTCATGGAACTGTCAAACTGACTGCTTGAAATGTCTGACTGTTCATACTGTCATGAGAAGATATGAAGCAATTGCATTCGTAACAAAAAGAATGGACATTTCATTAGCTGGCTGCTATGATAGAGTTTATTCAATTGTACAAAACGAATGGATATTTCACTCTTTAAAACTCACTACTTAACATTTGTTTCAAACATACATATCAAACTCAAAAATACATATCAATTAAAAAATGCATCTTAAAAAAAATACTCATAGCCTTTACATGATAACAGAAGAATGGACATTTTATTAACTGCTCTTATGATAGAGTAGCTTTAATTGTACAAAAAGAATGGACATTTCACTATTTGAATCTCAGTACTTAACATTTGTTTCAAACATACATATCGAACTCAAAAATACATATCAATTGAAAAATACCTCTCAAAAAAAGGTTCATAACCTTTGCAACTTGTGTTAGTCACTTTTCAAATTACATATTCGGGTATCATCTAAAAAATGCATGCCAATCACTTTCTTTGCCTCAGCCATTTTTTTGGCCAGCTTGCAATACCCTTTCCCTTTACAACAGGTTTCTCCCTAGTCCTTTCCTAATGGATATCTCCCTCTCTTTGCGATTGTAAATTCCACATTGATTCCTCATGCAAAGTTGTCATAACTTCAATCTGGTGGTTTTTGCTCTTGCCATTTCTGCTCTCTGTTCTCCTCTCATTTTTCTTATCAGTCTTGCTCTCTCTTTCCTCATCTCCACCATCTCCCTCCTCAGTTTCGTTTTCCTCATGTCCACCATCTCCCTCCTCAATCTCAATTTCCTCATCTCCACTATCTCCCTCCTTGCTCTTGCTTTCATCATCTCTCTCCTCGCTCTCGCTTCCACCATCTTCTCGACATCTATCTCCATAGGAGTGTTCTGCAATAGCAAATCATGGGTTGCCTGTACATAACATCTAGATTTCCCTACTAATATTTCACCATTAAGTGTAGCTTGTAGCATCCTTATACAGGCTAATCGTTATAAGTAGACAATAAAAAATAAAATAGATAATTACTTTGAATACATATTAGGCCAATAAAAACGAAAATACATAAATTAGATAATATATCAATCTCCTCTCGTCATCATGGATTGTGAGGGGGGGCACATTTGATTGTGACTGCAAAGGGAGCACATGGGAGTATTTCTATCATCATGGCCTGCGAGGGGGGCACATTTGATTATAACTGCGAAGGGGCACACATGGGCGTATTTCTATACTATGGGTGAACATGTTGTACCAAGTCATATATTCATTTGTAGGCATTCCACCATATTTGTCTACGTCTTCTTTGACAACATTGTGTTCTTATTGCCGCTAGTTGCTTCTCTCGCTGCTCAACTCGTCAATCCAACTTGTGGGGCGTTAACCGATATTTTCCCTCTTATCCCACTTAGGTGGCCCAACAAGAATCACCTGCTTCTTCCCTAATTGCCACAATACACGATCAAGCATATAGTACTCTGCAATATGGAAACTTATCAAATATAATCAGCACAACGCGTTTTCTTTACTGAGGGTATCTAATGGGTTATACTTCTCATATGGTTGTCAAGTCACCTACAACAAAAACATTACACAATAATCACTTATTTGTATTTGCCTTAGATATATTACCTACAATTATATAAGCACACACGCAAACCACCAACCATATTTGTATTTACATTTGATATATTACCTACAATTACAAAATCACACAAGCAAATTACTAACCATGTCATTTGAGATGTCATCAAACGTTGTTAAAGGGGGTCTTTGCTACGTGCTTGTTTCTTTCACTTGCAAGCTATAGGCATTTCTATGGTGATAGGTATAGGCTTGGTGCCTAAAGTTGAAAAATGCTTATAGATCCAACACTACAAAAAAAATAGTTAGAATGTGAAAAAATAGTTAGAAGCAATTAGTTTGAAGTCAAAGAAATTATAAATATCTAAATATTGACTATAAAACATAGTCAAAATTACTTGTAGTAGTGTTGCTGACCCACTAAAATGTCTATCCCCGTCCACGACCTTAGATATTGAACGATATAAGAAGGCAAGCGCTGCTGCACCCTATACATACTTATCTGCCTCATCGAGATCTCAGGACAGTTGCAAGTAACTTGTAAGCGTCAATCCTTGAGATGCGTCGACAAATATAGTTGTGCTGACTAAATAAATGAGATAAGTTCAAGTGTGTTGAAGCAATTTTAATTTGGTAACCTTTTAGTTGCCCGAATTTCATCATCAATCAAGTATGTCTAAGACGGCTCAACTTATCACCTTTAAGGCAATCTCTCAAATACTCCATGATGAAAACATCGTACGAGGTTGGAGTCATCTCATCAACAGTTAAACGTGCAGTATTTGTCACCTTGCAACATTTCTCTATAAAGGCCCCTCAATAGACTGCAATCGATATGGGAGACCCCAATATTTATCAAGGAGCTCAATTTGGTCTTTTAAATCAATACTACATGTTGTAAATCTAGCTGTCATTTTCCTAGGGTCTTAGTAGATTTATTAATACGAAAGTTTCGTTTCTTTTGAAGTGAACTTCAATAAGAAATGACAATACTTATTAACAATATAAGAATTTCCTAATTAATGTAAATCATGAACTAAAGTAAATAGATTGTCGTACATTTTTCATGTGCTCGGACGAAGTGGATAGGCCCCTTGTTCCTTTTAACTGTTTTGGGTCTTGCATCGTTAAATCTATTTATATTATCAGAGTTTTACAAGTGCACATCACATCAATTAAGAGAATATATACTTATGAATTGGTATACATATGAATTGGCAAAAAGAGAATAATATATGTACTAACTAAAAAGAGAATAATAAAAAAAACAAATATAAGTATATATGTGCTCCAAAAACGTAAAATTAACATAAGTTGAACAAATATTAAAAACGAACACCATTAATATATGTAATAACAAAACTTCCCATTAGTGGGTGCTCAATTTGGTCTTTTAAATCAATACTATATGTCGTAGATCTAGCTGCCATTTTCCTAAGGTCTTAGTTGATTTATTAATACGCAAATTTTGTTTCTTTTGAAGTGATGTTCAATAAGAAATGACAATACTTATTAGCAATATAAGAGTTTCCTAATTAATGTAAATCATGAACTAAAGTAAATAGATTGTCGTACATTTTTCATGTGCTCGGACGAAGTGGATAGGCCCCTTGTTCTTCTTGACTGTTCTGGGTCTTGCATCGCTAAATTTATTTATATTATCAGAGTTTTACAAGTGCACATCACATCAATTAAGAGAATACATACATATGAATTGGCAAAAAGAGAATAATATATGTACTAACTAAAAAGAGAATTATAAAAAAAACAAGTATAAAGTATATGTGCCCCAAAAGAGCAAAATTAACATAAGTGAAACAAATACTAAAAACGAACACCATTAATATATGTAATAACAAAACTTCCCACTAGTGAGTGCTACAAATTAAAACTACAAAATAAAGAAGATAAATACAAGTATATGCCTTCAAGTGGATGCTTTACGTGTTGCCTTATTATGAATAGTTCCTTTGCACCGATTGCATTGAATAGGTTGCACAGGTACTTCTTGCTTCTTTTTAGGTCGGCCAGGGGGCACCTTGAGTGATGTGGAAGCACTCTTACTCCCTCTGAAGGAAGCTGCATATGTAAACTACATCCAGACAAGTCGATTAAGGTAACTGGCATGATAGTTACAGAATATGTTTCACGAAATTTTGCAACTGTGAAATATTATTTACAATAGTCAACAGGATCCCTATTCATTCCTTGAAGGGCTTTACAAGCATGCTTGCAAGGCAAACCCGTTATTTGCCAACCTCGACATTCACAATCTCGTGCAATAATATTTACCTTATAATTCATGCGATCACCTCTTGCTTCATACACTACTCCATTTGATGCCACAGTGACCCTCACGGAAAGGGTTTGCTTTATGATCTTTCTTAGTTCGTTTTGAGCTTTCGGGGTAAGTGTTGTAGTCCATGTTTCAATTTTCAAGCTGCAAGTGGTCATTAGTTCCATGATTTGTCCCCTAATCAGATCAACGCACTGGAAAATTGGCATATCTCGTGCTTCTAGAATCCACTTGTTATATGACTCAACCACATTGGTTGTTACTTGGTCATATCGATTACCCCTGAACTGTGATGTGGCCCAACGGTTTTGTGATGCTTTCATGAACCACTTGAATGCGTCCTCAGAAAGTGATCTAATTTCCATTATCTTATCAAAATACTCTTGCTACGTATATGCTCTACATGCTCTGATAAAGGCACATACAACCGCCATCTTAACATGATGAGCATTCTCAAAAACTTGACAGATAGTATCAACTAAATCAGGATGTCTATCTAATAAAAAAGTAATTTCACGATCCGTCCCAATAGCAATCTTTAGAGATTCCATAAACCATAACCAGTTATTGGTACTTTCGGCATCGACAATTGCGAATGCAACGAAAAACATTTGTCCATCCCCATCGAGTGAGTTGGCAGCAAGTAGAGTCCGAAGGTATCGTGTCTTTAGTGATATCTCATCGAGAAATAAAAGTGAACAACATCCATTTTTTAAACCATGTATTGACCCATAAAAGCTTAAGAAGAATAGTTGAAATCTACCACCTGGTCATACTTGTACTGTTGCATAACTACTAGGATTCGTCTCCATCACACGGTTTACATATGCTAGTAACTGGTTGTATGCCTCCTCTTGAGAACCATGCATGTCTTTGATGGCTATTTCTTTTACTCGCCAGGCATTCCAATAGGGTATTTCTAACCTATAATCTCGAGACAAATCACTCAAGATTTCTTTAGCCTTGTAATGCGCAGTATCACTTAATTTATCCTTCATTAAAGATGCAACAAATTTTTGTGAAGCTCTTCTCTGTACATCATTGCTTGTCCCAATATTACATGAGTGATATTTTTCCATGTTTGGATTCTAAAAACATTCATCTTGTCAAGCTTCCCAGCATACATCACCTTTGCATTTTTCCCTTATATGATACCCTTCATTTTTAACAAGACAGAATTTGAAATGGTTTGCTATATCAAACTCACTAACGGCTTTTAAAAAATCTTCTAAAAATCCAAATTGTTGCCCTATCCCACAAGTGCATCCTCCCATGTGCTAAGCAACCTTGTTGGATTGCTTTGTTAAGAGCCAGAGACCAAAACATTAAAGGATTGTGGGGGTCTGACATCTTCGACTGCCATAGTATTATGTGAAATAGTTTCACCCCTACGTTCACTCCCATCAAATACATAGACGAACACTTGATTCTCGCCTTCATGGGCATTCAACAACCTAACAATATCATCGTCAATTAATAGGTTCACCATAAATCTTCTATTTTTCGAGACAAAATACCTCAGTGACATCAAGTGATGTCAAATGAAAAACACTCTGCTACTTATTTTCGCATGTCATCTAACCTAGTTCTACAATCAGTGAAAAAGGTAAATGCATCACTACCAATATAATCTAACGTGTCATCGACACTTGCTCGAAAATCTCCACTGAAAACGCAATAAATTAATCTGCTATCACCCATTTTCTTTTATCCTACACAACATTTGTAATAACTTACTCCATACATTGCATGTACGTCTTAAATATTGACCTTGAACTTGCTCAAAGTTTGGTAGGCTCAAGTTAGATTTTCTAAAAAAAAAAAAGCTACATCTAAATTTTAAAAAGAGCTAGGCTTATTCTTTTTTAATGACAAATTATATTTTAACAAGAGCTAGGCAAATTTTAAGAAAGATTTTTGTAACAATAATTGCTACTAAATTTTAATAAATGAAAGAGGATGGTTCATCATCTACGAGATCAACATAATACGGTAAAAATAACCCAAAAATTATTACCACCAATAATATTCATACCTTAAAATGACAATATCCATAACAAATTAATAATAAAAAAGTGAATACATCTTAAACCATGAGCAATCCATTCCTTTAATTGTCAATGACAAATTAAATACAGCCAATTTCGCCAAATAAAAACCCAACAACAGATTTTAGGGAAAGGTTTTGATCCCCATTTTGATCTGAAACAACATAAATTTAAAGACAATCAACAAGCTTCTAATCTACATTTTCACGCCAAGCTTTACCCCCAAAGTTGAAGTTACAACATAAATATTAAATAAAATATATTTTAAATATTATATTGAAATATTTTTTCATACCTGGGGCTCAGAAATCAAGCTCGACCTTTGATGGGGCTCGTTTCGAGAGAGAGTAGTGCTCTTTGGGACCTTCCTAAAGACAGTGACATAGTTGTAGGACCTTCGATTGTAAAGAGAGGGGGAGAGAAAAACATGGTGCTTTGTAAGACTTGTAGAAAGAGAGATTAAGAAAAAAAACTGAGTTTTGGCCTTAGTAGAAAAAGTGAGTGTGGCCTTAATAGAGAGAGAGAGAGAGAGTAAAAAAATAGATCGAGAGAGAGAGTGAATGGGGCCTTCGTAGACAGAGAGAGAGAGAGAAGAGCTCATATTGTGCCTCACAAGAGAGAGAAACGACCCTCTTATTGTGCCCAACTAGAGAGAAAATACGCTATTGTGCTCCGGTAGAAAGAGAAACAGCTTCGTTTTGCGCCATGCTAGAGAGAAAAAGACAACAATTGTGAGCCTTGGTAGAGAGAGAGAGGGAAAATCATGAGCTTGGTGGAGGCACGAATGGGAAAATCGTGAGCATTGTAGAGAGGAAAAGGGGAAAATTCGTACAGAGGGAAAGGGGAAAATCGCGGGGAAAAAAGAAATGGCTTTAAGGTAAAAAAATCGTGAGAGATATGGGTTTAGGATGAAAAGTACAAGGGATAGTAGTTTAGTCTTTATTTCACTTTTTTTTGGATCGGGGGTTACTAGCTAAAAAAATTGGTTTTGGGGAAAAATGTGTTATAAAAAATTAGCATGGGGTAAAGTACCTCGAAAGTCCATAGTTGAGGGTTTTAAGCAATTTTCCCTAAAAACTTATCCTAATTTTGGAGGAGATGATTTTGGTCAATCAAACATGACTTAAGAATTAAAAAGATCATGATAATTATAAATCTTGTTTTATTTTGAAATATTAGGATAATAGATAGGCAGCAAACATACCCTTAGGATTTACCTAAGAACATATTATGGTATTAAAAAAAATTATATTATGAGATTTTAAACGCTCAAAAAATTTAAACGATCTCTATACCTTAAATTTTTGGGCATATGCACAGTGCATTTTAAATTCTTCGTTATTTAAGTTGGCCTTTGAAGACACTACTCCTTGAAAAATCTAGGCCCAAAAGCACTAAAAGTTGTGTCAAATTGGGTGGGATCGATACAATCCAAACTAACCATGTCACAATTATTCTTGACCATTGGATGTGAAATTGGATTATTGTATTTATTCTATTGATCAAGTATAAATTTCAAAAAAAAAAATTATCGAACTTTGTGACATCAAAGCTACAAGCTTTCACGTCGGATGGTTATAAATAATTGTAACTTCCTTATATCAAAGGTAAATGGTCTCATTGTATACAATCCTATAATAACATGGGTGTCGTTTGTATAAATTTGAGGGTCCTAAACCATCAAAGTAAGGTGCACCTAAATAGTATCGAAAGATGGTTTGTCAATAGCAAAAGTGTTTGTGATAACCTGAAAATTTGTATTTTTATCTCTAATTATAAAATTTAAAGCTTTATAAATAGTATAGATTGAGCATATCTATAAAGACTTTAAAATATTGAAAATTAACAACCTAAATTTGCATTGCAAGATGCACTATTTTCCATAATTGAATTCCATATTTTCTCATGTCTATACATCTCAAGGTTGAGATGATAGATTTGAGGGCCTTACGACATAGAAACAAATTTTTGAGACGTGCCTTGATTTGATGTTTAGGGCCTCAACCTTATATAAACATTTTCCTTATAATACATGTTTAAATGCTACTTATAAAATATGCTACAAATTATTTTGAGATGCGGCTTAATTTGATTGCTCAGGGCCTCAACCTTATATAAACTCTTTCTTAATGATATATGTTTAAATGCTACTTATAAAATATATTACAAATTATATATATTCTTTATATATTTACCCAGATTGATTTGGACTAGTGTTGGATTCCACGAACTAGCCTTGGAACCCATAACTGATTCAGGTGACTAGCCCTGACTGGGCAGGTCTTGACCGGGCTAAAAAAGGTTTAAATAATCTAAAAAAAACCTAAAAAATCTAAAAAACATGTTTAAAGTGTAATTAAATAAAATACTTCCAAATGAAATAAAAAAAAGTAGTGAAAAAAGAGATTTTAAAAATCAATTTGTGTTCAGGGGTATTTTAGAAATAATCCAAAAAGATGGAAAAATGTTAAATTTTGTTTTTTTTGTTTTTAGATCAGTGGGAAATATAGGACCCTACCAATTTTTAGAAATAATTAGTGATTTTTTTCGAATGTGTCAATGGGAATGGAAACCAAGCAATTGACGCTACCACCACGACCTCAACCCCATTTCTTGGTTAAAAGAAATATTTATAGCTAAAATACTTTCCAATCTTTTTCAAAACAATAGAGAATAATAAAAAGGAAAAAGTTTATATAGAGCCGGGGCTCTAAACAATCAAATTAGAGCCCACCTCAAAAATTTTATTCGAAGATATTGTTTTGATGCCCAATTATCCTCAAATTGATATCTCAGCATCAAGATGCATGGACGATGCCCAAATATCTTCAAATTGATCATCTCGACATCAAGATGCGTGAAATGGATTTCAAGTTTTGAAAATAGTACATCGTGTATCGCATTTTTGACCGTCAATTTTCAAGTTTTCATAGATCTGCTTGATCTACAGTATTTTTTAAGCTTTAAATTTTATAATTAAATATGAAAATATATTTTAAGGTTATCGCAAAGATTTTCAGTATTAAAACCACATTTCTCGACACTATTTGAAGATGCACTTTACTTTGATGGTTAGAGCCTCAACTCTATACAAACCGCACCCCATTAAAACAATCGGTTACAAAACAAAAAAATTCCTTTTTTGATTTTTTACAACTTTTTTGATTTTTTTTTTTAAGTTAGGTGGTCAAGTCAGTTGACCACACTAAACCGCCAAAACCAACCACAGCCAATGGCCAGTTTCAAGTTCCAACTAACACAACTGGTTCCGGTACAACCCGATTGCGTTGTCGAATAATGGTTTGGATCAAGAGTTTAAAAGATGGCGAGTCGAGCCAAAATTACCCCAGCTAACATGGAATCGAAAATTACCCGAGTTGACATGGAATCGAAAATCAGGCGTATGTCGACATAGGAATCGGCCATCTACAGAAATCGGCCATGTGCGCAATGTCAAAAATCGGGCGTGCCAAGAGAAAAATAGGTGGTTCTCAACAATACAACCATCATATGCACATCATTACTCTTGCACACCACGCAATGTCAAAAATCGGGCGTGCCAAGAGAAAAGTAGGTGGTTCTCAACAATACAACCATCATATGCATCATTACTCTTGCACACCACGCCTAGCTCCAATAACGTTGAGAGGAGCAGCAGCCTCCCACGCTTTCAATAACGTACCGCCGGTACGCAAGGAAAATCATGGGTTTTATATGGTCACTTTGCACTCTCATTTTAGATGTGGAACAATTCCTGGATCTCAAAACTATTCAAAAGTTTAATACGCTGTTTATTTTGATATTCTATAACTACATTTCTACAAAATAGTTTTTCTCTCTCTAGTTTGTTTTTCTACTCCATGCCACTTTTTCTTTTTCTTTTTTTTTTTACATCAATAAATGGAGTGAGGCAACTTAGGGCAATGAACATGTCATTTTTTTATTTTTGAATTTTACTATCTTTATTTTCTAATTTTTAGGGTAAATGTTTTTTAGTGTCATAATATTAAGGGGTTTTAGTTTTTAATCATGTTCTAAAAAATGAATTAATGAGCATGTCAATTAGTTTAATAATATTAATGAGTATGTCAATTAACTTATAAATATAAGCATATCATGTTTCCAAATTAGCGTGTCATATTCAATGAGCCTTATCAACATATTTATCTAATTAAATGACTTAATTAGAGTGCCAAATTAAAAAAATTTCATATAAAGTTTTTGCTATTTATTATTAAAATGGATTTTTTGGTATATTTTATTTTCATTTTTTTTTGAATTTTTTAATATCATCACATTAGAATTTATTGGGGGTTTTATTTTTATTTTTAATCATATGATATGGAAACATTTTCTGATACTTTTTTAATTATAATTAGTAATAATGGTTAACAGTAGTTCATACAAGGAAAAAATCTCAATATTAGCATATTGATGCAAAACAATAAAAGTTTTTAATAGAGTACCCCAATTTCTTATTGGATTCCTAAAAAAAAATATTTATAATAAATTTTAATAATTTTTTGAAAAATTATCGCCAATATAGCTTAATTTTAATAAAATCGTAAAAAACCTCAAACTTCCCAAAACCTCGCCCACATCCTTTTTTCCATTTTTTTGGATATTTTGGATGAAAATACTCTTTACGGTAGTCTTCTACCGTAACACATTTTGAATGTATTACGGTAGAAAATTACCGTAATAATGTGAATATATATTACGGTAGAAAGACTATCGTAATAGTGTGAATATACATTACCGTAGTCGCATATTACAATAATTTAAATGTCATAAAGAACATTACGGTACTTTAATTATCATAATATATAAATATATGATTCACGGCATTCTTGGTACCCTAATACTTTGAAAAGCTTCAAACCGAAGCTAATATCAAATCTACCCCTATTCTCCCGCCTTATGCGAAAGTACTGTAATTAATGTGGTTCGAAATTGAGTATTTTGGATTCGGTTTATTGTCTCGGAGTGATTGGGGTAACAATGGCGCTAGTTTTGCTGTAATTCCATTGCTTTTTTGATTTTTAGGTTTTCGAAAGATGTACACAGTCGGGGCGGTTGGGCAGTTATATTTCAAGAGGAGTTGACAGTCGCATGCCCTTTCCCTCTATTTGGCGGGTGCAGTAGATATCATCGTTGTTGAACAACAAGATAGGAGTTTCAAGACCTCACCTTGGTATGTGAAGTATGGCAAGTTTCAAGGAATGGAACTGTTCTACCAAGAAAAAAGAATTTAACTAGGAAGCGCTAATGAAGGATTCAAAAAAAGTGTTCTATACTCTGGAAGTTGCTTATCAATCTAAATTTATAGAAAGCTTCGAAATGAATGATGGATCTACATAGGTTTCTAACCATGAAGAAATTCCTCGGCTCTTGGTGTTGGAGAGTTGCGATTCATTGGACATTGAAAAACCATTCAGACAAAAGCAGTGGAACTTTGCTACATGGAAGAAGAGTCAAACACAAAAAAGCTCAAGAAGGATTCAGAAAGAGGGGTCTCTGATCTGGCTTCTCAATCAAAAGTAATCGAGAGTTGTGAATTGAGGGGTGCCGACTCTCATATTTCTACTCATAAAGAACTTTCGGAATTGTTGGTTTTGGAGAGTTACGGTAATTACCGTAATACATAAATAAAGTATTACAATGCTAAAAATACCATAAATAATATATTTTTTATTTATGATAATTAAAGTATCATAATGTTTTTTATAGTATTTAAATTACTGTAATGTTCATTACGATACTTCGAATACTGTATTGTATTTTCACACTATTACAGTAGTCTTTTTACCAAAATACATTCGGAATGTATTACATTAGAAAGACTATCATAGAGGGTATCTTCGTCCAAAAAATCTCAAAATTTGGAAAAAATAGTGTAGACGAGGTTTGGGGAAGTTGGAGTTTTTTTTTTACGATTTTCTTAAAGTTAAGTTATGTTAACGATAATTTCCCTAAATTTTTTGGATTTTTTAAGGCTTAATCCGATTTCCGATCCAGATCGTCGATTCTCAAATTTGGATGGATTTTTAGGGTGCCCGATCCATTTTTTAAACCACTGGTTTGGATCAAGTAAACATAAACCAGTGTTCACAAAACTGGCCGGTTAGAAACTGAACCGGCCGGTTAGATCGCTACCGGTGGGGTGGCGAGTCCGATTATGCCTGGTTTTACGGCACACCTCATAAGACGACACTCTCCAAAAAAAATCGACACCAAAACCGACCGGTTTGAGGTCGAACCGGCGGTTTTTAGTATAAACAGGCCGGTTTTTCCTAACATATCCCGTTTACCGTTTAACGCCCGATATAATGGCGTTTTCAACGCATCAAATAACGGCCGTTATTTGATACATGCCCGTTATTTTTCATATAACAAGATTTTGCCTCTTTTTTTTTGTATAATTTTTGTTTTTTTCTGTCAACTATTGATGTTATACACCGGAAAGTTTCTATAAATCGTTGATTATTGAATCAAAATTCCAAAAACAAAGAGTTCTTGACGAATTGAAATGGGGTTTTTTAAAAATTAGAAATTTCCGTCATTCTATCTCTATCAAATGCAGCTTCAATACGTCATAGATTTTCATAAAACTGGAGGGCTTTGATTCACTGTTGAAGGATTCAACATTATTTCAAATTTTCCAAAACGACGAAGATTTGAGATCTTTTTGGGCCCGAAGTACTGCTGCTTGAAGAACTGTTTTTTATCCAAACAAATTGATTTCTGATCGATTAATTGATCGATTTTTATCGAATTGATAGCTGAAGTTTGATCATAAAGGCCTCATGTATCAAATAAACTAATTATTTTGATTTACTATTGATTAAATGTTTTTGTATCGATTTTTTTTTGCTGCGTTTTTTTTCCTGAAATTTTCGTAAAGTGAAAAATCCACAATTTTTTGAATAAATATCTCAATAGTGAATGAATCTTTTATGAAATTTGGAGCATTTGAATCTTAATTAAAGTATCTATCATATCTCCATGTCAATTTATTCAAAAAATGAAAGATTTGGGATTGATTTTGACTTTAAAGTTTATGTGTTTTTTGGCTCGATTTTATGGTTCTCAAAAAAAATTGTTTTTTAATAAAATTACGTTTTGTTTTTATAAAAATATATTATTTGTGATGAATATGAGAAAAAAAGAATGTATTCTTTTTTAAAAAAGAATTATATATTTTTGGTGAGCTTTTTGGTTCGTTTTTTATGTTTTTTATGTTTGTTTACAAAAATATGTCTTTTTTTTATGAATATAAGAAAAAAATATTTCCTTCTTTTTAACGTTATATATTTTTGGTGAGCTTGTTGGATTGGTTTTAATATTATATATTTCTTTTGTGATGAATATGAGAAAAAAAATTATTTCTTTTTAAGGTTATTTTTGGTGCATGTTACTGTAGTCTTAGTTATCCACTTCTTGTTTAGTTTGTGACATTTTATTCTAATTTGTTTTTTATTTGTTACAAGCTATCTATCATTTTTTGCAACCTCATACTCCTTAAATCTGTTTATTAGCCTCTATGAAGAAAAGAGGTAGAAACTAAAAAGTGTTTTACTCATCTCTCATGTTTCCACATGCCGAATTGGATAAAAAAATAACTTTTTTTTTTTTAATATGCATCTTAATTGTACATTTTAAAGTTGCCATCTTATACAATTTTTTTTTTTTTTTTTTTTTCATGTTAAAACCTAACTCAAAAGGTTACTAAATAAATAAGGTTTGCCCATTTTAAAATCAATTTGGCCATTTGAAAATCGACTTAACCATAGTTTTTAAAATATGCCATTTGGTCATTTGAAGCAACACTTAACACCTTGACCCATATCTTGGACTTGATAACCAAGTTACTGCGTAAATAAGGTGCTCTTTATTACTACCTTGACTCACAACCCTTCGAAAAACTGGGAACATCATGCTACAAAAAAAAATACGCTTTGAAATCCAATTCTAAACCATATTAAAGGGTTTTCCAACATTAAAACAATATTTTTCAACATTAACATTAAAAAAATATAGAAGCATATGTTGTTGCATCATCCATTGTTAGTTGGATTTTATAACTTCATCAATTGAATTTATGTGAAATTATAAATTGTCTCGCATATCTTCATAATATTTAAATATTAAATTATATAAAAAGTTGTTTCAATTTTTTTTTATAAGATAAATGTATGTAATATGATAGTGTATACTTAATCTAAGTTTTTCTGTTTTTTTTGGGGATTTTGACCCAAGTTTTTTTTAAAAAAATCTACTTGATCGATTAGTCTAGTTAACCGCTCCGGTTAGTCCGGTTCCAGTTTGAACCGCTCCCAACCTCATGACCGGTTAACCGTTCCAGTTCGATTTTACAAACGCGCACGTAAACCGGTAAAACCAATCATAGCCGGACCTTGGTCCGACCAAATCTTAATTGGGTCTATATCCGGTTAGGTAGATCCGGAAATGCTTCCCCACGGGACCGCGTAATATTTTGACATTTTGACCGCATAATATTTTGAGGTTATTTTCTTTACTAAAACAAGTGGGTCGATGGATTTACTTCTCAGTGCCGCGGAATTCGCGTACCCAATCCGAGATTTATCCTCTCGAATATATCTAAAAGATAGAACTCCCAAATTACTCAAGGTTACGACGTTCTTTTCCATTTCTAGGGCACTCGCTCTCTTTCTGACCCAGAGAACTCTCCCTCTCTATATCTTTTCTACTTGTAGGGCTCTCTCTCTCTTGCTGAACCAGAGAAGTCTCTCCCTCTCGCTAGAATGGCTGTGCTCTCGGATGATAGCGGTAAACGCTTAGTGCCTGAAGACTCGGGCCAATTTTTGTCCAAGTATATTCCCTTTCTCACTAAGGGGCTTTGTAGTGACTGCACTGAGATTTTGTGTGGCCGTATTCGGCAGTTGGCTCTTGGTGAGTGTTTGATTAGGTTTTCTTTCTTAGATTGATGTTTTTAGGCTACTAGGCTGTATTCAGCAGTTGGCTCTGGGAATTGGTTTGAGTGATAGGTTAGGGTTTTCTTCGGCTTTTTTTAAAGCTGAATTGTTTTGCTTGTGCATTTAAAATCCTAATTGTATTTACTTCAGTGTTTGGTGCTTTTATTTGTTGGATCAATTATCAGATTCAGTTATTGGATTATGGTTTTTTGGTTGTTTGTTTGAGAAATAATTTGGGAGGTGGTTTTGTTCTGACTGATGTAGTTTACGTCTAAGCTGGTGTATGTTTTTACTTTTATTTATTTTCTTGTTTGTTTTGAAAGCGAATCTCAAGCTACAGATGCTTTTTTGTTACAAAAACATTGAATTCTAAGACTCTTTTAAGCACTAGTAGATCAATCTTTTGGATTTTCACTTTGAGTTTGTGGCCTCAAGATTTCTAAAATTAAAATTTGAAAGTTTTATCGGTATGGATACGATCTCAACGGGAGCTTTTATCTAGATATCAGTTCTGAGATCTAGTCTTGTTTGATGAATACTTTGCTGAGTTCATCCGTTCCAGAAAGGGTTAGCATTTGGAATCCATTTTTCTTATGATGAAATAGCACCAATTCTATTGCTACTTGGATAAAAAACAAAAGGTAATACTATTAAAAACAAGAAGTGGGGTCTCGTAATGAATACTGTAATGAACTATGTACATTAATAAGTTGGTTTCATGTTAAAAAGCACTGCTAGTTTTTGTACGAAGTTTCATGTTCAATAGATTTCCTTGTCAAAATAATTTGTATGGTTTTGATGTGACAAGACGGTGCAAAAGTTACATGTTTGACACCAAGGTTTATTTTTTTTCTTTGAAATGAATATTCATGTTACCTTTTTGCAATTTACCTATCTACAAAGAAATTTAATCGCTCTTAATACTTACTTTCATATTATGACCAGGTAGGAGCAGTATTTAGTCTATAAAAGTAAATCCCACTCTTGTGGCTGCCTATTCATGATCTCATGATTTTTATTTTTATTTTTTCCGGAGATAATTGATCATTCTTTCTATTTTACAAACAATAGTGATCATGATCCTTCACAACTTTCTTCATCATCTTCTGATGTTTATTTGTTTTTCAGTTAATTGATTTCTTATTTATATTTTACAGGGAATATGGATATGGATTCATTATCAAATGGACATTGTGAGGATCACAAGGAGTCTACAACAGATTCAAGTTTGACTTCATTGGATAGAAACTCCAATAGCCACTCAAATGGAAACTATAAAAACTCACATAAAGGCTCAAGCAAGGTGTCTAGTTCCAAGAATGAGGAACTTGATGAAATGCTCATATCTGAAGTTCAGAATAAGAGGACTTCATTGTCGAGAGATGACAGAGAGAGGATTCGTCTTTTGCAAGTGGGGAGGAAAAAGGATTTTGTATGCGTAGAAAGGGTCAATGGGAAAATGGTTAACATTCTCCAAGGACTTGAGCTGCACACTCGTGTTTTCAGTGCTGCTGAACAGAATAGAATTGTCGATTATGTTCACAGCCTTCAAGAGATGGGGAGGAAAAATCAACTTAGAGGTAGGACTTTTACTAGCTCTCCTTGGTTTACATAGTTTGATATGGTAGAATTGGAGTGGTAAGATGTGTATCTCATGATATGTATAGTTCTGGGTGTTGTTTCATGCCGTTCCAATATTTTTTATGTTGGAACAGCCATTTCCATAGCCTTATGTTCTCCTGAAATGTTGACCCACAGCATACATATTAATGAATTTAGCATAAATATACTCAAGGCATATTGGTGGCAGCCATCCAACAAAAGAGTCTGGATTATATGTAATCAGTTGAATGTATCTTTCATGTTTGTTATAAGAATATCTTTCATGTTTGTTAAAAGATTATATGTTCAAGCGGAGCATTTCCTGAGTAAAACCCAATTTAGGAGTATTTTTAGGCCCCCATATTTTGGAGATAAAACCTCTTCAGCACAACGACAAACTTTCAGAAAATGAAAAAGGGAAAAAACACTGTATGACCCTGAAAAAAGTGACGATCTAATGTTGAGCATGGATCGTGGCCATATCAAGGTGTTTAAGAACTCAAGAATCCCTTTTTCTGGAAATAGTCATTTGTTCATTCCTACCTAGGTGGTTCAGAATTTCAGATCCAAAAATCCTTCTAACTTTTTGGCCTAAGGAAGCAAGTGTATAGTACTCCTGCAGGGACATGTTGTATGTGCTTTTATTGTTTATGCTTTGTTGAACTATGTATTTTTAAACTTGCAGCATGCTGATGTGTACATTTCTGGAAGTAGCATGAATTTTTATTTTTTTTATTTTTTTGAGAATGTTTGAGTAGCATGAATTGCTCCTTTTTGTGGAAGAAAGAAAACGTATGACTCCCATTTTTCAAACTTAGCGTTGTGCTTTCTGTGCTGTATTCAGAATATTTACAGGGTACATTATTTTTCTTAATTCTTGTGTGTACCTAACATGGAGTATACGAGAATCCAATTGCCTTTTGTTCATATCAACCATCTTGCCGTTCAGTTTATTGTTCTGTCACCCCTTGTCCTGATTTTTCAATGGGAAACAACATGGTTACAAACAAGGATAGGCACAAATGGAAGTTCTTCTAAAATATGTCATACCAATACTTAAATGAATTGAATTCCCAATGATTCTTTGTTCATGCCTTTTTTTAAGTTTGGGTCCCCCTCCATTTTGAAGAAATATTCCAGGCACCTATTGATTCTCGAGTGCCCTTTTGTTATTCTCTCCCCTTGTTTTCCTGCTCCCCAGTTTGTCATTACATTTGATTCTCATAGATTTTTCCTGTGGAAGACTTCATTGTTTTTTGTTTTTTCTCTAGCCATCTTCCCATAGTAATCCTGGGGCATCTGATAACTCGGGGCTCTGGAGCAGTATTTTTAAAACTTGTGGAGTTCGAATCTGACTTGGCTGAGTCACTTGGACCCTGCAGGATGCCGTGTCTGTGTGAAAACCTTGGGAACTGGTCGAGTCTCACACGTTCCAACGTTTCTATGTTTTTTTATCTTTTTTGGAGACCCGGCCTTGTCCGGATTTGAATTGGCCTAGCCTGATTCACTGACTTGGACCTGGGCCGTGCTTGCTTCTATGGCCAAGTCCATGTTTAAAAAGAGCACTGCTCTGGCACAACATTTTTCTGCCTTTCCAATGTTCTTTTGCCACTTTAAAACAAGTGGTATGCCAATTAAAAAGGCCATCTAAATCCCTCTGGGCACATTATACATTCAGCATGTGTAATTTGAAATCTTCAGTGCTTTAGCAGATTGACTTTGGAAAGCTGGTAAGCAATTGATGATTCATGTTACAAATGATATATGGCTATTGATGAGCATTTGGCTTTTTATTGATGGGCATTTTGCTTGTCTATCTACATCATGTACATATTTTTCTTCATCTAGAGGTTGATTTGGCAATGAGATCATGTACTTCTACAACTTAGATTAATCTCATTTAACTCTGGAAGTGTATCTAAAAGATTGCCATTCAATTTTTCTTTGTTTTGGATTTTGGTATGATATTCATCTCTTTCATCCTAATATCCAATGGAAAAGCTTTGCCAACAAAGAACCATACTTTTCATATGGTACTACATCTAGGGTACTCAGTCTGAGTTTTGGAATTTGATGTATGTGTTTTTTCTTATCCATGCACTACTGTGGAAAGTTTGCTTTCTGATAATTATTTTTCCAATCAAACGGCATTGATTGGTATTGTTCATGGCTTTATGCAGTGTTCATGGTTTGTATGATGGTATGTATTGAGACATTTATATTTTTTATGTGCAGAACGAACATATTCAGAACCACGAAAATGGATGCGCGGTAAGGGACGTGTGACCATTCAATTTGGTTGCTGTTACAACTATGCTGTGGTAAATGTAGATTCATAATTAGAAACATCTCTTTTTAGCTTTTTATGAATAAATATTCTTCAAAAAGTAACGAAGAGAAATACAAAGCATTAGAAACTTTGAGATCATATTCATATGAATCTTGTTTGAACAGGATAAGAATGGGAACCCACCAGGCATTATTCGTGATGAGGAAGTAGACCCTATTCCTCCCCTCTTCAAAACAATGATCAAGAGAATGGTCAGATGGCATATCCTTCCTACAACTTGTGTTCCCAACAGCTGTATTGTGAACATCTACGATGAAGGAGACTGCATACCACCCCATATTGATCACCATGACTTTGTCCGCCCTTTTTGCACAGTGTCATTCCTCAGTGAATGCAACATACTTTTCGGTTCCAACCTGAGAATCTTGGGACCTGGAAAATTTGCCGGTTCATTTTCAATCCCTTTGCCTGTCGGGTATGTTTAAATTCCTTGCAAAAAAAATTTCTTGGCCTTCTTTGGAAACAGAAGTGTGTGTTGGCGTGTTCTTGGACTCCTTTTCATCTTATCCTTTCTCTTTTGATAGATATTCTTGTCATTCTTCCTTTTGATTTGAATGCTTAGAATCAAGAGTTTCATATTGTAGTTGGTCTCCTGGCCTGTAGTCCAACAGTGAATGCTGTGCTCATTAAGGTTATAAACAAACAATACTTAGTTGTCTTTTGGAGAGATGAGATGTTACCAGGCATTTTTTTCTTTTTGGCATGTAAAATAGTTGTCCTTGACACTTAGGTAATTGTTAGCCTTTGTAACTGATTATTTTGATTAGCCTAAATACTCTTTAGGGTGCACAATGTTTACATCCCATATTCTATACCTGCTTATTTTGACACATTTCCTACTGTTGTTCAGGTGGCAAGTATTATATCAAGTGCTTGAAACTTGGTCGTGTTACTGGTTTTATTCTCCTTATTGATTTCTAAAGTTAGAATTGTGGTAATCTGCCAATCCCCGTTATGTTTGTTTCCAGTTGTGTTTGTCAGTTCTCTTCACAGACAAGGTGGTAGTTGAGCAGTCTATTCATGTAATGGTTTGTAGGAGGATTGCAACTTCGTTGAACTTCATCTTGTCATGCTAGTGGAACCCATGATTTCCCATGTATATGAGCGTAGCATTAGATTTCGTTATGGGTTTGGTCACCCATAAAGCAAGGCTACTTGTCTTGCTAGTAAGCTTTGGCTATTCATGGTCACTATGTATATCAAATAAGTTATTCCAATGTGGCAATTTATTGATAGTTTTGCTTTCTGGTAATAATGCGGTGATAGTTATAAATCCACTCTGTTAATATTTATTGAAATAATTCGTGAAATGATTTAGTTACATATCAAAATAAGTCCTGATTTTGTTTCCGTTCCTCCTACAGGTCAGTGCTGATCATGAATGGCAATGGTGCCGATGTGGCAAAACATTCGGTGCCAGGTGTTCCAGCAAAGAGGTAATTTATGTTAGTGCTACTTGAGAAGTTTCTGTAATGGTTGCAATTTTCACCGAGTTGAGGAAGAACTCATCGTGATATATATGCATTCTGTGTGAAACTGTGAACTTAAATTACAGGTGCTGCATGTATCCATGCAGTAGTTATTGGTGCGTATGATGTGTAAATGAACCTGCCAAGTACGACTTATGTGCCTGTTATATGCATATCAATATATTTTGTGTGCATTATAAGTTTTTCTATTTTTAATTTTTTTGGGTAAGGCTTTTTGAGAAAGATTAACTGTAATATTAAGTTAAGAGTTATAAAAATGCTCCCAATTATTTGGGTTAATCTTATGCATACAATCCAGATTCCATTGAATATCTATATATATATGTTGTACGTACTTGTGTGTGTCCTTTATATGAGAGGTACGAATGTGGATATGTATATGCAAATGTTTTGATCTTGTGTATTGTCTATCTTAAATTCCTCGGGAATTTGCAGAAATATGCTTTCATGTCAACTGAACATGCTTTTTTCTTTAAAAAAAAAGAATCAATGAAGAAACAAAAACCATACTTGGGACAAGCAGGAAACACACTCAGAACAACATGCTTAGCGAAAGGAAAAATGAAGAAACAGAAAAACACACCTGAAAGTTATAGCACTGTTAAGAAATTGACATTTTGGACTCAACTATTCGATTTTTTAAACCTAAACATCAGATTCAATAGATTTGAGAAATTCAGCACATTGTACTGAGCATCAAATTCTAACCACCCATAACTTTGATTTTACAGGATTTCCATCACCTTCAGGAAGATGGATACCAGGAAGCACCCGTATAAGTTTTTACCTGATCCAGAGCTTGAGGGCATCAGCCCTTATGATCCAAATGAGTCGCTGCCTCAAGCTCCACCATCTCGTCCTAGTGAGCTGCAATTCAATCACTCTGCAGAAGGAGAGGGAGAGACAGATGGAAACAACTTTTGCTACGAAAATTCCCAATTCCCACCACTTGGAGGCTCAAACTCGGCTGTAAGGCCAAGAAACAGAAGATAGGGGTGACCAAATCTAACATTATGAGCTGGTCTTTGTAGTTGGTTTATTCCACATTGTAACGTTTATTCAATTTCAGGAAATTCAACTCTTTATGTGCCACGTGTGATGGGTTTTTTAAGAGAAATTACAAAAACCCCCCCAAAAACAACTATTCTATCAACTTACCTCCACCTAAACCTTCCAATCTTTTTTAAATCACATATTTCTTAACAAATACCCCCTTTTTTACACCTAACAAAAGTGCAAACCTAAAGACCATATTACCTTTCTTTTACCTTACTTTTTTTTACTTTTCACTCTCGCTCTCTCTCTCTCTTCACTGCCCAGTCTGACATTATGTGTACGAGTCGGGAATTATGGGTGGTTAGTCTAGCATTTTTGTGGGGCAGCGCGGTGTTCATGTCACTGGAATTGCCCCGGTCCGGCGTTATGAAGGGCAATCTGGCGCTTGCGCATGTTAGTCCAACGTTTTTATGCCACAGTTTGTCATTGTGGAATCCAGCGATTTAAGGGGCAGTTCGGCATTTCATGTCACGATAACTGCCCCGGTCTGGTGTTTTGAGTGGCAATTCAGCACTTTGGGAGCTCAGTCCGGCATATCTAGAACTGTCTTGGTCCGGCGTTTTTAAGGGCAGTCCGATGGTTAGGGGGGCTAGTCCGGTGTTTGTTTATTGCGGTCTTGGGATGTTTGTTATCGAGGGGCGTTTCAGCCTTTTATATATATTCGATCCGGTAATTACGTTGTATTGAACCTGAAAATAGTTTTTTAAAGTATGGGAAGGGTATCTTCGTAAAAAAAAAAAAGCTTACCTTTTGGTTTTGGGGGTATTTGTTAGGCAAGTTGGGTTTTAAAAAAGAAGACAGTGACAAAAGGTTAGGTAGTAGGTAAGTTGATAGAATAGCTGTTTGTAGGGGTTTTTTGTAATTTTTTTTTTTTTATGTGCCAACGGTGGGATGGAAAAGATCATTTATTTTGAAACATAATATTAACGGTGATTTTAAAAACACACGGGATTGTATGCAATGAGAGCATTTTACCTTTCGTAGGTCACAAGTACTTAATACCATCGGATTGGTCACAAGTACTTAAAACTATCGGATTTGAAATCTGAAACTATGGGATTTGAAATCTGATAGGTTAGGTATGTCACAAAGTTAAAGTAAATTGTTTTTGAACTTTGAGCTGAGTCAATGAAATAGATGTTGCCATTTAATTTCACATTCAATGGTCAAGATTAATTGTAACGACTATGTTCAAAAGGTAAATGGAATTATTATATATTTTTAAAAAATGGAAACAAAAATATGGAGTTGAATTGTTTTGGTTGAGGTATCTTGCATAAAAACATGGTCGGCAACTTTTTTAGACACAATCATATTTTCTCAATCATATTTTCTGTAAGCAAGAAACAGGGCTTTTTTTGACACATAATCATGTTTTCTATAAGCAAAAAATAGGGCCAAAACATGGTACACAAAATCAAGAAAAAAGTTGGGTTATCTACTTTGTGGAAGCATGAGAGAGATGATAATACTATTTTCACATACCGGAGCTGCTCACTTTATTAAACACCATTAATTTTGCCAAAGCATTCCCATAAATTAGAGAGACAAACCATCTTAAATTTTAAGTTTTAGAGAGAGAAAGTATCTTAAATTTTTAAAAAATGAAACTATATCAAATCTTAGAAAGAGAAACTACTAAAAATTTCGAAAGATTAACTATCTCAAATTTTTTAGAGAGAAAAACTATATTAAATTTTAAGTTTGAGAGAGAGAGAGAGAGTATCTTAAAATTTTAGAGAGAGAAATTACCTGAAAATTTTTGGAGATAAACTTTTACTTGAAAATTTTTCGCTTGAGAAACTATCTCAAAAATTTTAAAGATAAACTATCTTAAAGTCTAAGTTTTAGATAGAAAAAGTATCTACAAATTTTAGAGTGAGAATTTGTATCCAATTTTAGAGAGATAAACTACCCAAAAAAAAAGTTAGAGGGAGAAACTATCTCAAATTTCAAATTTTAGAGATAGACAGTAACTTAAAATTTTAGAGAGAGAAATTATATCAACTTTTAGATAGAAAAACTATCTAAAAATGTTTAGAGAGAGAAACTATTAATTTCAAGTTGAAAGAAAATATTTTAAAATTTTATAGAGAGAAACTACCTGAAATATTTTAAAGAGATAAAATATCTCAAAATTTTTAGAGAGAAACTATTTCAAATTTCGAGTTTTAGAGAGAGAGTATCTCAAAATTTTATTGAGTTAAACTATATCAAATTTTAGATAGTTAAATTATCTAAATTAGATAGTTAAATTAGATAGTTAGAGAGGGAATCTTAATTTTTTAGTGAGAGGAGAGAAATTACCTGAAATTTTTAAGAGATATAAACTATCTCGAAAATTTTGGAGAGAGAAATTGTCAACTATCTAAAATTTCAAAGTTTTAGAGGGAGACATTGTCTCAAAAAAATTTGGGACATAAACTATAGAGTATGGGAGGGTCTCATAGAATCATTACTCTAAATTATATCAAATTTTAATTTTTTAGAGAGAAAAGCTATCACAATATTTTAAGTTTGATGTGTTATCTCTTTGTGTGTCTGTTTCCAATTGTGTTTGCTAAACATGAGGTAAGTATTTTTTCCATGTAAATTGTTAATTATGTAATTAGTTTTTGCATAAATATTTTCCTGTCAAACTGTCACGCATACCAAAGGACCCCTTAGTGTTTTTATTAATCATTTAAACTAGACATTTTGTGAAGTGGTTTGAGATTGGTGCATATGAAAAAATATTTAAAAAATGAAACAAAAAGGGAACTAAACTGTCCCCCGTATATGCACGGGTTTAATTGGTTAGCGCTTGACGATTTGCAACGTTACATCCTAGGCTCAATTCCTATCAAGGGTAGGGGCCCTCTCCGTACCGACTCACCCAAAAAAATATATATTTGGGCCCTATTCGCCCTTGACTCATGGAGAGATTTTTCTTCTAAAAAATAATATATATAAAAAAAAAAACATGATTTTGAATAAGGTATGAAAGGACTCTTGTGATCTAGCTGAAGTATATAATAATTTTTTTCAATTTTTTTTTTTTCGTCACAATCTAGATCACTTACATTCTAATAACTTCAAATAAAATAATAGAATAGGATCTTAAAAATTTGAAGCCATTCAAAACCTTTATTTCAATAAAAAAGAAAAAGACAAAACTTATGCTTGGGAATAAAAGACACAATAAATAAATATTGAAGAAACAAAAAAGGGTGCCGGATATTACCTCAACCGAGCTTAATACACCCCACGCCGAGTCTCCTCCTTCCGATGGTACTCGGGATCTGTGATCGGTCTCTTGATTTCTCCTTCTAATGGCAAAACCTAAACAATGCTCATAGATCTCATTCTAGAACCACCCACCTAAAGCCTCGATGCTTGGCTTAATTCAAGCCCATTGGCTTGATGTTGTGAGATATTGAAATTAATAAAGAAGAGAGAAAACTACTAGCTAGGGATGATCCATTTGCTGCCTACAAAATCACATAACCAAAACCTAACTTGATTTAGAGCCCATGAGATAGATTCAAGCGTAACCTAGCCCCCCCTTAAGATAATTTGTGAGAGAGAATAACCTATGTGGGGCATGCCCCTTAGAGAGGCTAGAGTGAGGGAGATATTATTTTAGAGAGAGAAGAGAGAGTAAGTAAGAGATGTAGAGACAATGGATGAGAATTATCCTTTTTATAGATTTTCATGCATTAGGGTTTGCAATAAAATCGTATGAGAAAACCATGAGCATTGATCTAAAGATAATTGTGGGTTGAGATATGTGAGTCATTCATTCTTTAGATCCACCATCAATGTGCTAGAACCATATCCTCTCATTCCTAAACTTATTCCCATCAAATAAGTTAAATAAGTAAATTATCTATTTACTTTCTCTATTAGTAAATATTCATTCCTTATTTTTCAAATCAAATGTTTTTTTATTAACAAGATATTCTAAAACTCAATATTATTATTCCTTAATGCAAGTAGGCTTCTCTCTAAAATGAAAGTCAACTAGCATGAGATGCTTCTCACCATATTTAGCAAGAAAATACAATCCCCTGTGGGTGGGGCATGCCACCATTTGGTGGCCACTCATGTGCCCCACCCAATTGTCTCATGTGATTTTAATGGACCTCTAATAATTTTAGAAACAATAAAAATTAATTTTTTGGAAACAATTTTAGAAACAATAAAAATTAATTTTTAGAAACAATAAAAATTAATTTTAGAAACAATATATTTTAGAAACAATAAAATTTAATTTTTTGATTTTTCAAACCTCTTAGTTTATTTAAAACTTTACAAATGAATTTCTCTTGATCTATAAATCCAAATGACAAAATTAAAACATCAAAATATTCATAAAAATTAAAATAAACATTATAAAATCAAATAACATAAAATTAATTAAAGTAAATTAATTTTGATGATAATTAAATCCGAATATGTATAGGATTTAATCAACACATAGAAGCACTCCACATTCAACTGTGGATCACGATCCACACTAGTTTTTTCAAGCTGACCCAACAGTTATCATGACCTACAATTCATTGTAGGTGCCTATGATTTGACCGCTAAAGTCAATTAATGGACTAGGGGATGTAATATCATTACGTAGATTTCAGGTATCCCATAGGGACAAACCATGATCCGCTAGACCATGATGCAACCATGACTCTATGGTGCATAAGGGTAATCTCTCGCACATGTACATGCTTCACCTTCAATAGTGAATTACTATCTCAATATGGCTATCTATGTAGATGTAGTGTGATGATACAATGATACGGTTTTAGTCATACACAATGGTTACACGGTCCATAGGCTCTCATCCGAGTATAGTCTAACCTCATCAAGAGCTGACCCACTAAACCCTCATCGGTTTCATCTCTGTGCCCAGGTACTTTGGGTTTTCCAACTCGGCTGACCTAGCACATCAAGCCTAATCCGAGTATTGGTAAATTACATTTGCTTAGTATGATTTACAAGATGACAACACTCCCACTGAGTTTATGATTTATTTATTCAAATGTTTATACAATCTCTCTTAGGGCCATTTAAAGGTCGCATAAACCCAACAAAGCATACCTTCAAATAGTATCGAAAGATATTGTTTCAATACTAAAAATCTTTGTAATGGCCTGAAAATTTATTTTTATCTCCAATTCTAAAATTTAAAGCTTCAAACATAGTGTAGATCGAACGTATCTATGAACACTGGAAAATTTTGAAAATTGATTGTCTAAAAATGCATTATAAGATGTACTATTTCCAAAACTTGTAATCTATTTTTTTCTCATGTCCATGCATTTTGAGGTCGAGATGATCAATTTGAGGATATTTGGGCATTAAAACAACCTCTTTTAGTAAAATTTATTAAGTGCACTTTAATTTTATTGTTTACGGCCTCGCTCTTACACAACTTTTTCCTCTAGATAATGTTACTACAAAACTTCACATTTCTTTTGGTTTTGTGCATCTATACATGGTGACCTGTGATCCACTTTATAACCTCGATCTTCCACTTGTAAAGTAGTATAGAAGGAAAACCACATCACGTAAACCAAAACATATTTGCAAATAAATAATCTTGAAAATATGTCTAGCTGTATCGGTTTTTGAAATCAAAACAATAAGTACGTTTGACATTTGTGGCTAATGTTACTTGTTTGGTTTTTAAATTAAAAAAACTTTCTCAATATTTAAAAGAACTTTCTACTTAGGAAACGTAGTTTCTTCAAGAATAATATATGCTCATACAAGAGCAAAATGCACATTTCATTGGGCAAAAACAAAACTACGAGTACATTTACAACCCCAAATGTTGGTCATGTGACTTACTCCGCTTAGGGTGAGGTTTATATAAAGTGTCAACCTTAAACAATCACGATAAGGTGCACTTTAAAATCTCATTAAAAGATGTATTTTTGGTACCAAAACTTTTATCATGTCTTAAAAGTTTATTTTTCACCATATAATGAAATTTAAAATTAAAAAATGATGTAAATCTAGCAGATCTATGATCATTTAAAAATTCTTGAAAATTGATAGTCTAGATAATGTGTTAGAAGATGTACTATTTTTAGGACTTTAATTTTATTATTTTCTTTCATATTCATATATATCGAAGTCAAGTGATTAATCGGAGAATTTCAACATTTTTCAATGCACTTTACTTCTTTAGTACGAGGTTGACACCTTGTATCAATTTTTTTCCAACATGAAAATCATGCCTTTGGGGTTGCATAACGATCTTCTGATGATTGGGTTCATGATTTTTTAATGAAAAAAAAAAAAAAAGAAAAACCTGATCCTAAGTAGACCCATAATTTTTTATCCGCTGTAAGTTGGGCCTATGCCCGAGGGAGGAACTGTGACTTTTCTACAACAAGAGCATCGCATACACGCTACTCTTTATTATTCCTTTCATGCTTGCAATCGATTT
>NW_006499159.1:3403431-3424881 GCF_000471905.2 Amborella trichopoda
CCTTCGCCACCCACCGACTATATATATATATATTATATATATATAATTTATTATTTTTGTATTATTTAATTTAAAAAAATAGTATATCAATTTCATTTTATATATTTCAATAGTAAAAAAGTTTCATATTATTATTGTCATTTATTTAGGAGATTTTCAGAATATACCTAAGAGATGAAATACTAAGTATTTTAGACACATTTTGATTTAATTTCAAAATATCCATCAAAATATATATGACCTGGAATAGTTGAATTAAATAGTTGACAAGCCATATTCATTTGGATAAATTTCCCTTTATTTTGTGTGTGAGCATGCTTTGGTGTTTGTACTATCCGTCATCAATTATCAATAGTGGCAAGTTGTTGTCACTTATGTTCATTTGAACCATTGTTTGTAAAATCACTCGATCTAACCACCAACTGTTAGGTTAGATCTGGCCGGTTTCAGTTTTGGGAGGTTAGGGTGATCAATCGGTATTTAAAAAATAAAAAATAAAATAAAATAAATATAAATTCTCAAAAATAAATAATTTGATTTGTAATGCATTTTTAAATATTCCTTACATTATGGTAAGATTAAATATTGTTTTGGTGATTAATACTTACTTTTATATTTTCCTATATTTTTTAAAAAATTTTAAAAATAGCCATTGAAAAATATAAAATAGGTTAAAATCCAATTTTTTATTAATTTTCAACTTCATTTGAATGTATTTTGTTTTAATCATTATTTATATGTTTTTTATATTTTAGTAGATTTTTTTTTGTATTTTTTTATTTTTTTCAACACTTTTTTGACCGTCCGGGATTTGCCCGGTTAGAGCGGTTGAATTGTCCGTTTTACTGATTAGACCAGTTAAACCGCTTCCAGGCCCATGTCCGGTTAACCGTTTCAGCTCGATTTTGTGAACACTTATTTGAACAAAGGATTTATGGAAATTATATTAGAAATTTAAGGATATGGATGAGATAAAGGCTGAAAATTCAGGTAGTGTTCCAAACATGGACAAAGACTGTTATTTGCCCCTTCTGATTAAATTCAGTCGGCATAAGATTGTTTTGGGCAAATTAGTTCTAAGGAATACCTGAAGCAGAGTCTATGCCATCTACCAAATTTAAAATATATTGTAATTGCCTTAATTTCTATTAAATGGGGAAATCTGAACTCTATTTAAAGGGTAGGACAGTGGCATTTGAAGTTGAGAGATGTCTTTATTCAATAGTAGCATGATTGTTAATTGAAATCAACTGCTGCACTGCTGCAACATGTACGGCTTTTTTTTTTTTTGGTAATTCAATGAGGAATTATGATTGTTAATTGAAATCAACTGCTGCACAGCTGCTACATGTACGGTTTTTTTTTTTGGGTAATTCAATGAGGAATTGTTTTTTCAAATAGATTAAGAGGAAGCATTTTTTGAAGGTGTTAGTGGGTGGCGTATGTTATTCAATGCGTCTTTTTTTTTTTTTTTTTTGGGATAATTCAACTGGGAATTGTTTTTTCAAATGGATTAGGAGTTAGCGCTCTAGAAAGTGTTTCGGTATAAATACATCATTTTCCGTTCTCTATTGCTCAATAAAATACAAAAAACCCACAACTCCTCTATCTACAATGTAACATTTTAGGAATACTATAGTTAACTAAGGACTATCTTGATAAAAGACAAAATACTCTTTTTATATTTACTTAAGCTCAGTCAGTCGCATTTTCATATGGCGAGGGCGGTATCCTTCATCAACTATTCAACATTTTGCCTATTCAACATTTTGCCTATATCCAAATGTTCCACTCATGTTCATGTATATTTTATAAGATTATATACTATGAGAGAATAAATCTTTGTTACAAAGTCACAATTGCTTTTAGCTATTAGATGTAAAATTGAATGACTTGAGGTGTGCTCAAAATTCGCTTTTTTTTTAAAAACATACTAAACATCACGCTCACAATCACCATAATTGAAATCTAATAAACAATAATGATTATAACCTCCTTGAAAGTAGATGACTCCTCCCTGTTCACCCAAAAAAACAACCTGCTTTTTGTACTACTCCACATTTTAAAAATATTCTTAAAAACCAATAAAAAAAAAAAAAATGGTTTTCATTTTGATAATTTTCCTCAAAATAACATAGAAATGTGGAACAGTGAACCCTCAAATATTAAACATAAAGGGCCTTGATGAATTTGGACACCTATATGCAGCAATAAATGTAATGTGGGCCTCAGGCAAAGCCACTCTCATAGACTTCTGGGTTATAACATGCGTAAATATAAGAAAAAAATACCTAACTCATAAGCTCACTAATTTGAAGAGCGATAGAGAAGAGTAGAGATTATAGGTTGCATCTTTGTACTCTAGAGAGAGAACGTCTTAAACTCACTCTATCAAAGAGAGAGAAAGCGAGCAGGCTGAGCAAGTTCCCACTTGTCAACATCGAAACTCCAATTTCCCAAGTGTAAACTTTGAGTAGCTTTATTTTCTTGAGAGTGGAGCAGGGATGTTCGGTGGTCTAGAGAAAGAAAAGGGTATACATGACTGGCGAGTAAGGAAGCAATGGGTTGGGTATGGCTGGACCCCGACCTGGACCCAGACCAGGTTTAGGTTTTGGCCCCGAACCCAATTGTCCAAAGTTGGACCCATACTTGTACCCGTCACGTGCGGGGTTTAACTGGGTTCATTACCACCATCACTATGAGTTTATTATTATTATTTTTTGACCTTTTTTTTTTTTTGACTATCACGTACTTATATTATTGACAACAAGGCGACAATCACCTGCTAATAGATTTCAAGCCGTCTAATTGAACGTTTAACAACTGAAGATGACTACAAATTCTTATTGTATATGATCCTTAGGGCTTGAAGTGTTCTATTTCCAGCAGATTAAGCAATTCGGGTCAGGTCAAACAGATACCATATCAAATCCGAATAGTATTCGGGTCTAGGTTTTAAAACCAGGCCCTACCAATGGGTCCAAATATTGCACCCATACCCAGAGCCATGTTGGGTACATCCACCGGGTTCAGTTCGGGTCTCGTCGGGTCCATCGCCAGGCCTACTGGAAAAAGAGATTATCAAATGGGCGCGAAAAGACTCTAGAGACGAATAGCTTTATTAGAGAGAGAAAGTCCAGGGTTGCCGTCATACAACACAAGCGCGCCAATGAACTTTTAGGAGTGAGAGTTTAGAGAGAGAGGAAAAGAGGGGAAAATTGCAGAGGCGGTTATAAGCGCGCGATAACCTTCTCCGTCTTAATGTAATTCGCCCTTAAATTCAGAGAAAGAAGCTTTGGCTTGCAATGCTCCAAACCCTAATCTGGAAAACCCCATCCTTTTTTCGGTGAAATGGAGGTTGTATAAGGAAGAGGGGCTTGGTTATTCTGTTTAGGTTTTAGCATATCAGCCATGGCTAGCGCGGTCGAGCCTGCCCTGACTGATGTAGGAAAACGCCTTTCTAAGTCTCAACTCAACAAGGACTCTCTCATTAAATTGCTTAAGGTGAGCTCAAAATCTCATTTGTAGTTTTGTTTTATGACGCTTCTTCTAGTTTTGAAGATATTTTCTCATTTGTGTTATTTTAATTTGGTTTTCAGTGGTTTTTTCTGTGTATTCGAAATGGTATAGTTGATTTTTATTCTAGTTTTCCGAGCAGGGGAAATGGTGTAATTGGTTTTGATGTAATGTGAAGACAGTTGACTTCTTACTTGATTGCTTCATTAAATGAAGAATGGTGCATTTTTTATTCAGAAAAACTCCTTGGTTTTATAGTGTTTTATTATTTTATCCTCCTTTTGAGCAATTATCTCTCGCCAACCCTTAATATTACTGCTCTGCCTTATTGGTGTATCTGGCTGTTTTTATAATTTGGCAGTTTATTCCCCTTCTTGTATAGAGCAACTATCTTGAATAGGTACAGTTTGTTCTTCATAATCTGGGGCGAGATAGTTTTGAACCATATATTTTCTATTACTAAACCATTCATGTTCAGGATTGTTACCCATGGTAATGCATTAGTTCATTTGGGTTTTGTTTCTGGAATGCGAATTGCTTGGCAAAGTCGTTATCCATGTTGGGGTTTCCCTTTCACTGTTGACTTTTTTTTTTTTTTAAATTTTCCAGTGCTTTAGAGCTAATTTGTACCAAACTGATGCTGCTATTGTAGCATCCATAATTCCATATTTCTTATGTTCTCGATGTTTATAAACTCATGAAATCACTGTGGAGTGGGACTTTCATCAAAGGGATGCTAAAATGACTTTCTGCATGTAAGCTGATCTATATTTCTCTCTATAGTTTTTTTTTGACCTATAAATGATAGCATGCAGGAGATCCTGCTGTGGGATGATAAAAAAACTGAGGTGGAATTTGTATGGGCATGAGTTGTAGTCCAACTACAAACATTACGTGTGGAAATAGATTAACACCTGTTGCGATGTAAGGCCAAGCCACTTTGCACCCCAAAAAGAAGCTCTTGCCTGATCTTCTAAAAATGTTATGCTGTAACTTTGGAATAATTCTCTACACCTAAATATATACCATGGATCACATATGCAGGCTGTGCATGCTATACTTTGGGCGTATGCCCATGGCAAATTAAAAGATCTTGATCATTTCTTTTTAAAAGTTCCATCCAGCTTTAAGGAACCAACACACCCTTTGAATGGCAAACTGGTAGGACAAAGGCTCCAAATTTTGTAATTAATCTTCATTATAAATATGTTTGTGAGCCGAACAGTCTATGGAACAACATAGGTTGGACAGCTCAGATTCAATCCTATCACATTCAATGGCCAGCATTTATTGTCACTCTTTCACTTCTAATGTTTTTATTTATCATTTAAACTTGATAATTTATGGAGTGGTTTGAGAATGGCGCACATGAAGAAATATTTAAAAAGTCAGACAATAAAAAATGAACTGAACTGCCCCAGTGTATGAATTTCCATGTCATTTTAAATAATTGGGCCCTGCTAGCCCATGACTTGTGGAGAGATTTTTCTTCTAAAAAATAATATTAGAAAAGAACCATGATTTCGAGCTCTCAAAACCATTTATCATGTTATCCAACAATTGGATGGCTTTTGATCACGGCCACAAGTCCAAATGTGTAAGTTGGACATGCAGGTCCACCATACTTTAAATCTCCAAAAGCATATCTAGATTATGTTATTACAAAACTTCACATTTCTTTTGGTTTTGTGTGTCGATACTTGATGACATGTGAATTCATATGGTATATTGTCTCCATTGTACGACCTCATCGTCCACTTGTAAAGTAGTATAAAAGGAAATCCACATCACATATACCAAAATATATTTGTCAATAAATAATATTAAAAATATGTCTAGTTGTATCAGTTTTTTATATCTAACTAATAAATGCTTTTGACATTTGTGGATACTGCTTTACTTGTGCTTGGTTTTCATTTAACACTCTTATCTTGGTGAATACCGTAAATGTCAAGATACTTAACCAATAACCACTGTAAAAACATCTCCAATTGGAAACTATTATGGCATTAGGAAACAACTTTTTCAAGATTTGGATTAGGCAACATATTTTATTTTGAAAGACTATATGCTCATACAAGAGCAAATTACATGTTGATGGTGATTTATTTCGTATTCATTTTGTTAATCAGCATTATGAAGTCTGCGAATTTTTGGGGGGGCTTTTCAATGATAATTTATGACAAAGGTGGATGGACATTTTGTAAATAGCTTTATTTTTATTGATAATGATAATATGTAGAAATAAGTTAGAAACACAACCGTGTAAGGGGTGTAAAAGGTCGGTTGTGGTTGTGCCGGGCTCGACCGGGCCGACTGGATGAGGTTTAAGGGATGACCTGGACACGGTTGAGTCCAGGCAGTCCAGGTTGGTCATACATATATACATTACATACATACATACACACACACATTTTGTAGAAAAATATATATTTGTATAGAGAGAATGTACCTGGGCTGGTCGGGCCCTCTGAACCTGATCTGTCAATCTGGTCCATACTTTTGGACCCGGATCCTAACTGCCGGGTCTAGAAGACAAACATGAGCTTGACCTGGCCTGTCCATCTAAGCTGATTATCAGGCTTACATGAAGCCACAAAAAAAATATTGAATTTTTTTTTCAAAAATACAACTCTGTAACCCACAAAAAGGCAACGAATACATCAGTTCAAACTGGAGAGAGAGAGAGTGAGAGAGAGAGAGGCGCTTATTTGTAGTTTAATGTACGTACTTTTTTTGTACTTTAATATTTTTGTTCATTAGTTAGGTCTTACTAGATTCAAAGCGACTAAAATGCTCTTTATGTTCCGGTAACTTTGATATTTATGCTTTCTTTTTTGATTTAATAACCTTTTTTTTCTCATTTTACCTTTTTTTTTTTTTCCAGAAAGCTGTGAGTGGTTTACAGGAGTTAGGTCAGGCTCCATCATTGCAATCTGTTCTAGAACCCATAAGTGATTCCCTTGTTAGACATAATCTTTTCCAGCATAAAGATAAGGATGTGAGACTTCTAGTGGCAGTGTGCTTTAGTGAAATCTTTCGGATCTTGGCGCCTGAGATTTCTTACAGTGATGATACATTAAGGGTAAATATATCTCTATATCATGGGCCATGAGCATAGATGGTACTGCTGGCCTTTTTATTTTGTTCTATTTTTTTGTCGCAGACATTTATGATTCCATGCAATCTCTATAGGAAAATACATCTTGTGTTAGCTGTAGAATTCGAGTTGCCGAAATCAATGCGGAAAACTACTAATTGACAATTAGTATTGCATTTATGATTTATTAGTATTGAGAATTGATATCTACAGTTCTTGTTGACCTTTCACCATCATTGTATTGCTTTTTGCTGGCTAAATATCCAGAATAATCTAACAAATTTTTTTTTTTTAATTTTTTAGCTTTGGCATATATGAACCATCAGATATCTATCTGCCTTTGCATATGAGATGCAACCATAGCCATTTCCTTCCAGTTTGTACATTTCATTGCTGGATGTCTGCCTATGCTTTTAGCTTGTGTTCCTTGGTCAAGGCTCCCTTATTCATGTGGAATGCTTATAATGGTTGGGCTGACACCGTGTTCATTGCATTCTCCCCCCACTATGTGCATTGTATGTCTCTATGGTCACAAGATGTAGATACTACGCAAGTCACGAGGGTTGTATGTGAGCCAAATAAGTCACTACCAGAGCAACTAGAAAGAGATTCTTGAAGTTAACACGGAGCGAGCCAACGAGCTCGTAAGGTCTACGAAAGGGTTTGGCAATGCTTCGACTGAACGAGTAGCGTTTCAACTAGATGGCTTTTTGTAGCATGTTGATCCAAAGTATAGTTCGGTTTTATGAAATATTCTTTTCTGTTGCTTAATTTTGAGCCCTTCAAGGTTATGATAGATTTTTTATGCCTTGTGGTGCTTTTCCACAACATTATTTAGGCTGACACTTTGGGATTTAAAGCTTTGGGGTTGTCAGTTATCAGGTTGCTCTTATTATTCAATGGGATTCAGTGTATCATGTTACGTTTATAAGTTTTGGAGATGTGGTTATGAAATATCTCGAAGGAATCTTGTAGTTTTGGAATGAAGTTTGAAGAGTGAACTTTCTTTTTTATGAAATGCAAATTTGTGTTTATGCAAAAATTTGCACTTGGTGTGTGTCATAGATAAAGAAAATTTGTGGTATAAAATAGAGATATTCACGCTTAGCATGTATCATATACACATTAAGATACAAATCTGTTACCATAACATCCTGCTTGTGGATCCCCCCCTTCCCCTAATGCCATTAAATTGAATGTCGATTGCTGCTCCCGTGGCAACGTAGGCGTAGTGGCTTAGAGGGATTTTCATAGACAACTATGGTTACACTATTCTTTCTTCCCATGGCCACATCGGCTTTGCTTATTCAACTATGGCTGAGTCTAGAGAACCCAACTTGGGGTGATCACCTAGTGATAGAAGGGGTTTCCAGAAATGTTTTCTCTTGGCGTCTAAAACCTCATTATGCCCATGAGACTTAGTTCTTTAACTGCATATTTCCCTTACGCAGGCCTCGAGCCTCCTTATCGCACACCTGGTGCGAGGCCAATGCAGCAGCTGATTTACTGGCTAGAGAGGGTGCTGCAAGGGGATAGTGTGTGTTCTCGTACGATCATTTTTGTTCATCCTACTACAACCAATTTTTCTACATTATGTTTGTGTAAATTACCCATGACCATTTATTGGCTCCTCAATGTTCGTGATGCTTTGCTCCCCTCAAGATTTTTAATGTTGTGGTACTATCTAACCTTGTTTTTAATTTTGTATGTGGGCGACCTGATGTGTGGGCTGCCTCAACCCACCTCTTGTGGGAAATTTTTGTAAGATTTATTGCAATATAAATAACATACACGTTACCATTCCCCCCCCCCAAAAAAAGCCACAGGTTAGGCATACCGTGGCCAATGCCAATGCTTGTATGCTTTGCTAATATGAGCCGGCAGTAAGTGTCCCTATACTTCCAATATTAATTATGAATGCACCCCTTTTTTTCTCAGTCCAATTTCTTTTTTCCCAGACAATGTTTGCTTTGTTCTTCTATGATGGGTACGGAAAATGCAATGCTATTTAACTCCCACTTTGTTGGCAACACTAAGAATATAAAATCACATGCATTCCTCTCTCTCAAACTCTCTCTCTCTCACGGTCTCTCTCTCTGGTCTCTCTTGTGTACAAGTCAATGGTCTTTTTCCTCCGGGTTGTGTATGAGTTGGTCCACTGCATTATAAGTTGACGTGACTTGGGTTACTCCGAAGTTGAACCACAAATTATACTTCTGAAATGTCATTGTTCTCTATATGATGTGGGTGAGATATTAGTCCCCTTAATGGGTGTTAATCATGACAAAGTGTAATCGAAATTTCTAGTTTATTTGCTTTTTATTCGTATTAGAGGATTGTTCTAATATCAGAATATTATATGCATGTTTTGTACTCTGTATTTGTGGTTGGTTGTTTAATTGGACCATAATTCTGCATCATTATTGTTGAATTTCTCAATTAGCTTTCATGGAGGATGTGTGATTTGGAATAACATCATATTTCTATGTGGTAAAGGTTTTCTGGCATATACTGCAATGTTTGCCCTTTTGGCCCCTTATTGCTTCTTACATGCAGGAGATTTTTCAACTGTTCATCAGCATCTTCAAAGATCTTGATGATACATCCAGCCCTTACTTTACGAAAAGGGTTAACATCCTGGACATAGTTGCAAGAGTCCGGTGCTGCGTATTGATGCTCGACATTGGCTGTGACGATTTGGTTCTGGAAATGTTCAATGTCTTCTTTTCTGTTTTGAGGTAATTTATATAGGAACCTGGTGGTACTTTGATTTTGATTCCTGGCTTGCTTAATTAATATTATTTCTTATCCAGGGTGCTACAGTTAGTTGCATAGAAAATTGGTAGCACCAAGGTATTGATGGAGGATTGGGCTTGAACCCTTAGTCGCAAGGTGTGGGGACCAGAGTGTCTGTTCCTGTAAGGTTTGGGGTTCAATGTATCTTGGAACAGCTACATGATGATTCATAGCGGCCTGTGTGCATGTGTTTTGATCTAGTATAAAACTACCATGCTAATCAACTCGTAATAAAATGGAAGTACATCATTAACTATATGCACGCACACATACATATACATGCATGGGTGTGGTTTACATAAGGTTGCGACCCTACTTGTTGCATTAAGGTTGCATTGACACATCTTTTAAGACAGTGAAAAAGTGGCATGTCTTTTAAGATAGTGTTCAGTCTGCACCATCCAAATTAAATGAACGGTGTAGATTACTGCAACCTTACATAAATTTTTTCTATATATATATTATGGGTGCGGTTTGTATAGAGCCTAGGCTAGAGCCTGCCTTCAAATCGTGTCGAGAGATGTGGTTTCAATACTGGAAATCTTTGTGATAGCCTTAAAATATATTTTCATCTTTATTTATAAAGTTTAAAGCTTCAAAAATAGTGTAGATTGACAGATCTATGAAAACTTGAAAATATTGAAAATTGATGGTCCAAAAATGCGTTACAAAATACACTATTTCCAAAACTTGAAATCCATTTTTTTCTATGTCCAGATATCTTGATGTTGAGATGATCAATTTGAGGATATTTGGGCATCAAAACAACCTCTTTTAGTAAAATTTTTGTGGCAGGCTCCAATTTATTGTTTAGAGCCTTGGCGCTATATAAACTTTTCCCATATATTATATATATGGACACACAGTAGAATTAGTTGTGCTTTTATGCAAATTTTATGGAGCATGTATTCGATCTCTCTGAAGAAAGAAGAAAATAAGATCTGTTGAGGAAGGGAATCCAGTGCCCAAACTGTGCAGTATGATGTAGCTACTACTTTGAAGAAATCTGACTCTTGCATCAATCAAAATATCTGTGATGGTGCCTAAATATTCTCACGGCATCATCAACCCTTTGACTGTGGAGTGTTGCATTTTCAAATATTAAATGTATGCTGTAGTTCAATGCTTCTTGCATTGTCAAATATTAAATATATGCTGTAGTTCAATGCTTTATGTCAAAGTCCCCTTATTTCTCACTTAGGACTTGCTGTTCGATCGGTCTATGTAGTTCTTTGTAACTTGTAGTTGAGATCCATTTTTCTTGAAAACATGATTCAAAACTGCGAGGACTGTGAATCAGAGAAGGTTGGAATACCATTTTCTCTCTTAGAGTCATGACTCTTAGAAGTTACAATTTCGAGAATGTGTAATTGGGTTTTTGGATTGTAATGCACCACCAGATCTGAGAATCTTTAGGACGTGCTTGAAATTCCTAACAAATGTATACTCTTTTTTGGGGTGTAAGAAAGCTTCTGCTTGAAGCTATCAATTAATGAAAATCTTTTTGTTTGTCTTGGACATTAATTTTTAGAAAAGGATACTATGAGACCATTTATCTATTGTTAAAGGTGGTCATAGTTAATTTTATCCATTTGATGTGAAATTGGGTGGCTGCATTTATTCCATTGACCAAGCTCAAAGTCCAAAAGAAATTTTCTCGAACTATGTTACATACTTAAACTATCAATTTTCACATCAGATGACTATAAGTAATTGTGATCTCCTTGTACAATAGGTAAATGGTCTCATTGTATACAATCCCCTTATTTTTATGGGAAAAGTTTATATTGAGCCAAGACTCTAAACAATGACTCTAAACAATGAAATTTGAGCCTACCTCAAAAATTTCACTGAAAGAGGTTGTTTTGATACCCAAATATCTTCAAATTGATCATCTTGACATCAAGATGTATAGACATGAGAAAAAAAATGGATTGCAAGCTTTGGAAATAGTGTATTTTGTAATGCATTTTTGGACCGTCAATGTTCAAGATTTTCAAGTTTTCATAGATATGTCGATCTAGACTATTTTTGAAGCTTTAAACTTTATAAATATATACGAAAATATATTTTAAGGCTATCACAAAGATTTTCAATATTGAAACCACATTTCTCGTCTCTATACAAACCGCACCTTATTTTTATATGTGGATTTTAAAATCTTGAATCCCTTGTTTCATGGATGATAAGTGTGGGTTTTGGAGGGTCCTTGAAAACTTTACGGCCGACCTATTCCAAAGGCAGATCTGAAAATGTGCATCGTAAACTTCAATTGTTGTCACAGCTTTTGTGCTTTAGTGGTTTGATTGGATGGCTATTTCAATGACATCGGAACAATTTAATTTGAATAGATTCTTATGATCATTATGTGATTGTTTTACTGAATTTTGTTTCCTTCTCATTAGAGATGTGCTTTGGTCTTGGTTTCCCTAGTAGGAACCTTTTTACTGGGACCAAAATCATGTAAAGATTCCTCGCAGTATAATCATTTTGGGATGACGGTGATTAAAATTAGAAAAGCTGTGGATTTTTCATGGGATGTTGTCTTTGGTTTGGGTGGGCCTGGGCTGTTCTTCTGTATCTTTTGGCCTAATATTCCTTGGTGGCCACCTATACATGATCCAAACAAAGAGAAGGTTAATCAATGGGATGCACTGACATTGATTATATGGCCAGCATGAAAATCTGGTGGGTACCTTGGAAGTGGTGGTTTAATTTGCTTGGTGAAGTGGTAGTGGCCTCCCTCACTTTAAGGCGGTTGTGCTTCTTCTTTATGCGCAAGGTTCAAAAAAACAAATTCGGGTGTCGAGGCGTTTCGGGTGCCTGGCCACCTAGCCGAGCGCCCAGAGACAGTGGCCCTGACCAAAAAAAGGAATCAATTATTTATAAAAGAATACGATATATGCTCAATTTCATCGTCCAAGTGAGAAAAAATTCAATAAATCACCAAAAAAATCAATCTTTTAACTACAAACATGTAAATATATCGTAAAAGAAAAAAATGTAAAAGAAAAAACACATGATCCATAACATAATGAATTGTAGCAAAATAAAATCAAAATCCTCTTTTAGATATGATAATACTTAAAAACTATCAAAATTAAATCGGTGTCGATGCAAACCTTGTCTCTTGTGTCACCAAATGTTCTCAAAATCAACTATTAAAAGCTGCTCCAAATCCACCCACGAACTATTGTCTTCGTTTTGGGAAGAAATCAGAAAAATATAAAATTTATTGATCTTTCGATAAATCACAAAATAGTGGTTCTTGAGAGTATTTTTCACTCTAAATATCATGGATTGTATATTGGGGGTTTAGAATACCCCCTAAAATCCGTTTCCCCCCTTTTTAGGGGAAAAATTACGTATTTTACCCTCTCCCAAGGTTTTTTTTTTGCCGTCCAAAAATTGTCACGGGGTGGTTCCTAGGCGGCTGCCCAGAGGATGGCGCCTAGGCGGGTGCCTAGAAGCAAAACGCTTTATGCAGCCGCCTAGATTGTGCCTAGGCGTTTTGAAAATTTTCTGCCGAATTTTCGAACATTGTTTATAATGTTTGTAAATCCGTATGATCCATTTTCACATCAATAACTTGCTTCTTTTTAGCAATCCCTGACGTCACCAAAGGTGTCTTGGCTCTCTCTTTCCAGGTCTTCACCTTCTCGAACCCTTCCATGGATTGTACCTGACAAATGAGACCTCCTGCCTCACTTTTATCTGAGTCACAATAAAATCCTTCACAACCTTTTGCAAATTCTTTCCTCTTATGGTCTTTCATTCTCCTTCTTGTCACCACATTTCCGTTCTGCTTTTATTTGCTTCTATGGTTTCTTTTATTTGGTTTTCATTGGTTGAATTAGACTGTTCACCTTCTTTTCCATGTATTTATGGAACCTCAAAAGTGCCTCTACTAATACTGTAACCTGTGATAATAACTGGTTACCCAGCCTCCTCCTCTTTCTTCTGTAGGATCTCATCTTACAATGCTAGGGGAGGATGGGAAGTATACTTTTCACCATCCATAATCCTGCACCACGCAAACTCCTCAAGTTCAACAGAATAGAGAAATGCTGAACATGTGGCCTCATTGACACCTGTGGTTTCTTCTTGAAATTCCAACAAGCGAGATCAGTAGTAAAGCACTTGGGCTTGGACTCGCCGGGGTCTTGAGCTGAAGTTGGACGTCTGACTTGGCTGAGTTGCCTGTCTGACTCAGCGGAGTCTATAAGAAAAAAATACACAAAAGGGGTGTGGCTTAGTGAGACTCACCTGATTCTTGACTTGGGTGTGTCTGAGCCTAAACGACTGATTTTTTTTATCATGAGTGCCATTATTATGTAATTCAAAGAGGTATATGTAAAAGCCACCATGATAATCTCTTTCTAACAGATATGTTTTGCATGTCTAATTTGTTGATTTGATCAGAATATCACTTCTCAAATGATATTGAGTGAAGTGGCTTTCCTTTTGAATATGCATGTGACTATTGTGTACCTATGAAATCTGATTGTAAGTCACCAGATCCTTTCTATGCAGAATGATTTGTGATAAATCCTTTGCTCATTAATTTTGCTGCATATTATTCATTTAAGCTTTTTCCTATACAAAAATCATAATCGGTAATATTTTTTTGGGAGCTAGTGTTTTGGCACCCACTTTTCTTGTAACTGCACCCATCAGAACAATTCAGACCCATCAAGTACACAACTCTCTTTCTACTTTTTTCTTAAAAGAAAAAAATATAGGAGGTAGAACTTCTTTTCTCTTGGACTTGAAGTGCATGGATGGGTGCAGTTACTAAAAATGTGGCCTTTCTAAACTGCCTCCCTTTATTTTTGTATTTTTTTTGACAAGGTTACATAGGAATGGATCTTGAGACGTAGCGCTATGAAAACCCAACTGCTACTGCCTTAACCTACTCCCTTTATTATATTTTTGTAATAGAGTATGTTTTATTGTTGCATTTTGTATTTGATAACTAATGCGGAAATCTGTATTACTTCATTCTCATATTGGAGATAATCCCATTTCTTTTTCTGTGAGTACTTTCAGTGAAATGGATATTACTAATTGACTTTTACTTGCTTTCCTGTAGAGAAGATCATCCACAGAGTGTGTTCCAGGGTTTCTGTTCTATAGTTACACTAATTATAGATGAAAGTGGGGAAGTTTCTCAACCACTGTTGGATGTGATTCTGCGTAATCTATTGAAGGGGAAATTTCAAAAAAGAATTGTACTGAAGGAGAAAAAAAAGGTATTATTAGGCAGTGATTATATCTTGCTACACGTGACAATTTATTGTTCTTGTTTGCAGGAAACATGGTTTCATTTACAAATTGAAACGTAGTTATGTCAGCGGAAAATCTGGTGTACATATATACACATTCCATGTACAATCATGTTTCATTGCATTTTTGTTTTACTTGGTTGCACGTTGTAATCGACGCTTAAAATTTTTTTCATGTACTGTGTTCCTGCTGGATGCCTGGCTGCATAACACTGCATCTGAGGGGGGCTTTTTTTATGCTCCTTTAACATGAATTATTTCACTTGATTTGTTCTTCTCATATATCACTTGTTTTACTTGGCTGTTTTGTTTTACCATTTGGTACTTTTTTAATTTTGAGGTGATAATTGGTAATGAAATCATTATTTTATTGGAGTTATTAGTCTGTTATACTGCCAAGGAAATTGAGTATTCAGTAATTTGACAATGAAATTCTCTATATGCAGAGTTTGCCTTTTGCTTCCTTTAGGCTCTCTGTTTCTGCCATTCAGAACTGCGCAGCAAAGCTTGAGCCATCTGTTCGACGGTTTTTGACATCTTCAATTTTAGACAGTGGCCCTACAGGGAGTGAGCTTCAAGGGTCCTACCATGAAATTATATTTGAAATTTTCCAGTGCGCTCCTCAGATGCTTCTTTCTGTCATTCCTAATTTGATTCAGGAGTTACTGGTATGTGGTGCTTTATTTATGACTGCAACAGTTTCTCTAATGTTTGCCTTAGGCCCTTAATTCTTCTTTTCCTTTTTCTAGGTTATTTCCAGTTATGTCACTGACTTACCCAGTGTGTGGTTTCTGTATTTGAAGTTTTTGTTCTGTATGCAACTGATTTAACCAAATGGTCTGGTTTATATCTAACAGACAGAGCATGTAGATGTCCGCATAAAGGCTGTTCGATTGCTTGGGAGGATTTTTGCTTTACCTGGGCATCATGCTGCTCATGAATATCATCAACTCTTTGTTGAGTTCTTGAAAAGATTCTCTGACAAGTCTGCTGAAGTAAGGCTTATTGCAGTTGAGTGTGCAAAAGGATGCTTCATGGCCAACCCTTCAGGGCCAGAAACACTGGAAATTGTCGGTTAGTTGTGCATTATTCAGAATGTCTTCCTCTTAATTTTTTAAATTATGGGATCTGTTCTGTTTGATAACTTGTTACCCCATGGCAGCTGCTCTAAAAGGAAGGCTCTTGGATTTTGATGATAAAGTGAGGATGCAAGTTGTGAATGTAATTTGTGACATAGCAAAAGTTAGCCCTAGATGTATTCCATCAGAATTGATTATGGATGCTTCTGAACGTCTCCGTGATAAGAAGGTACTTTCCATCTTGCGTGAATTTTTTGATGCTTTCCTGAACTTCGATCCATTTTTCGATACTTTCCATCATGCGTTCTCTTTGCAGGTTGTTGTTAGAAAGAATGCCATGCATAAGTTGCTGGATCTGTATAGGGAGTACTGCAAGCAATGCTCTGTTGGTGTCCTTACACTAGATGACAGTTTTGAGAAAATTCCAAGTAGAATTCTGACGCTTTGTTATGATAAAGACTGCAAAGAATTCAGGTATGGTTATTTGTGCACTTGTATTCTATTGGGAGTTGTGTATCATGTTTTAAAATAAGGGATCCCACTGTCTCATTTGTCAGGCCTCAGGGGATGGAGCTTATATTTGGAGAAGATCTGTTCCCTGTATCTCTTCCAGTTGAGGAGCGGACTAAACACTGGATTTCTTTGTTTTCTTTCTTTCAAATGCCCCAAAAGAAGGCATTTGAGTCTATGTTATCTCAGAAATGGAGGTATTGTATTTTCTTTTTGCTCTACAATTTTACTAGATGATAAGTTGGTTCATTGTTGTTGTTTCTTTATTGTAGATTGCAAAAGGAGATGCGGCTTTATTTAGCATTGCGACAGGAAGCGAAGGTACTTCTCTTTTTCTTTTTCTCCTTTCACTTCATAAGCTCTCTAAATTTGATATGCAGAGCACTTTATTTATCATCATTTCTGTTGTTCCCTTAAATATTGTGCCTTTAAATAATTGTATTGTTTCTCATGAGAAGCATTTTATAATCGTCTTGTTTCGCATGAGAAGCATTTCATAATGAGCTGAATGCTATCATGTGCTGGAATGTGTCTCAAGCTCTTCTTTATGTTGAATGGAAAGATCGGGAAGTTATCTGTTTCTGTGGGTATCATGCCACTACTGTAGATGTATACCCATTGAAGTGAGAAAATAATGACTAATCTGTTTTGTGCTCATTGGATTCAACTTAACCTTCTGTTGGGAAAATAAAATTAAACCCTTTTGTTTCTTTTCAATAGTTCGTTGATTGCAATATATAGATGACTTGATATTAGTTCACTTAGAACAATGCCTATAAAGCAGTACTTGTGGGTGTCGTGCTTGTGTATTTGCATCTATTGCATAACTGAAATATTTCTTGGATAAGGTTCTAAAGATGAACTTTTGAAACAAACATTTGTAGGCTTTCAGTGAACAACTTCTCCTTATCCCATTAGCCTTGCTTGCGAACATTTGTGCCTCTTGATAGGTGAATGCATTTTCATAAGTTAATGAAAAAAGAGGTGTATAATCTACTCTGTGTTCATTGATGCAAACAGTAGGCCACTGTAGACCTCTTGCCAGCCATATTTCGACTGGTTTCCATCGTGTGTAAGAATGAAGAAGTCCCTTCTTTTTGGAGTATCCTTTCGTTACAGATAAAGGTCAAACTGGCTAAAGGGGTACTTGGGTTAAATTAACTGATATACCCAGTATTTGGGACAAAGGCATCTGTTGAGTTACATGTCCTCCGAGCTTTGTTATGCTGAATTTGAGACATCGATACTGCACCCTTTATTGTTAGATGATTCTTGCAACTATACTTGTATGAATTACTGTTTTTCATTATGTTGCTCTTATGTACTCAAGTTAATAACTTGGTTTCCTCTTGCTGTATGTTTCTTTATTCAATTAATTAATCTCTCTATTTCAACAATAATATGTGGGGTTACAATTGTTATAGAGATTGAGCATCCATCCATGTACAAATTGCTCATGGATCAAGGCTGCTGCTGTGGTTGTGGTGTTTGGATTGTTATTTCATTGAGACTTTTTTATTTTCTCTGTCCCAGTTTATGTGATTGGGCATTTTGATGATCATGTCATTGGATACATAGAAACATTTTATTTTTGTTGATATTTGATTTGGCTTCTGTGGCTCCCTATTCTTGTTTTCTTAGTTCTGAGGGCCTTGTTTTGTGTGTATCTGCTGCTTTAAACATCCTGCTGATGGTTTGTCAATCAATCACTTGATTCAATATCCTCCACTACTGATGGTTGGGCAACCATGATTAGTTGGAGTTGATACTCAAAAGTAAAGCCTGTACTCCATGGAACATTGGCTGTTGAGGTATTTGGCAGCCTGTTTAGTTAGAATATGTATCATGATCTGCTTGCATCTTATTTTATACATGGGAGAATTTAAATGTTGGATGATGCAATCACGATCTGGATTTCGTTCTGGTTTTCCTGTCTGGATTGCACTGGGCATGCTTTGAAATCTATAGAGAAGTTGGCAGACTTTACTACTTATTTTGGAGTTCCTTCATTTCGGTTTCAACTTCAATTTCCTGGGGTGTTGCATGAACGTCTTGTCTGTTTTCTAGTTTTAAGTTGATTTGATTAATTTTTTTATATTTGTGCAGTTTGTTTGTGGTACTTGACATAATTTCTTGTAGATTTTCTAATGCTTGTTTGGAGCTCCAATTCTTAGTGAATGTTTAACAAACTTAAAAGATTTGGTCGTAAGGTTGGGAAGATTTGCTTTGAAATTGGATAATGTTATCAACCTAGTTTTTGTGTTTCTTTTGAAAACATTGGGGTCTTACTGATTGTTCTTTTTGTCAACTGGGCTCTGGACCAGGTTTGAGTCCTGAGCCAAATCCAAGTCTTCATATATTTGTTTAACAAGTTCCCAAAAGACTTTTTGTGGGTTTTGATCCCTATTTCTCCTGACTTGTTGACATTTGATTGTGACTTTGGTGAATATATACTTTGGCATTCTTTGGATTTCATCGAAACTCTTTGCTAATATTTTTGAATCTTTTTAATAGTATTAAAATTCCCAGTATGACTGTTTCTCATTTGATTCACGGTTCATGGAATACACTCGAATATTGCATAAATTTTCTTTTATCTTGAGCTGGTCAGATGTCCTTTCATACTAATCATTCCATTTCTTTTTTAAATATATCTTAGAAGCTTACTATGCCCACATCTGTCTGAGAAGATTTTTACATGTGCACAATCTGATTATACACATTATGATTTGAATTATCTGTTTTTCTTGGACAATTACACTAATCAAATAATATTCTTTAATGAATGACATATCAATTCTTTAATGAATGACATATCAAGACTTGTATTCTGAAAATTAGTTTTATATTTTACAATTGGCCTTGGGTTATTGTGGAAATTGGGAAGTGCATTGGAGGTTCTGGACTGACTATGGACTAAAAGGACACACTTGCAAGGAATGGGATGAGGTAGCACCACTTGTGACTCAGCTACCGGTCTTGGTTTCCATTCCTACCAATGCTAATCCCTTTTGAAAACTACCAACGGTTTCAAAAAATTGCTAATCCAACGTTTAAAAAAAAAAAAGGGACATACTTGCACAATGACAGTTTTGTAATGTCTACTTTTGTGGACACTGTAGGAGAATTGTAATGAGGAACTTAATCAGAAGATTCTGGCTTCTTTCAAAGCAATGTCTACTTCATTTGTTGACCCTTCAAAGATGGAGGAATGCTTCCAGAAATTGCATCAGATGAAAGACAATAACATATTTAAGGCAATGCAGCAGCTACTAGATGAAGTGACATGTGTTGAGACTGCTCAAACCATTCGCGTAAGTCCTCAAATATTAGGTTTTTTAACTGTTACAGCTAGGATTTGATGCATCATCAATTAAGGAATGGTTTTTCTAAAATAGTCGTTTCAATAGCATCATACAGATGTCTGGCAGGAGTGTATTTGTTTCTTCCTCTTTGTTTTGGGTTATTGAAATTGAAAGACGTCAGCACTATCTGTGGGCCATCTTTGTTTTAAGGTTATTGAATCTTGAATATGAAGGTGTTCCCTGACTGCGTACGACCACAACAGCTATCTTTTGTTTCTCTTTGATAATTAATATAGTACATTTTGTTTATTTTAAGGAAATGCGGAGATAGATTCTGATATGGATAAAAATAGAGCAGCTTAAAGCAGGTCATAAAATCCCCAACCACTAAAATCCTCCTTTAATACCCCTGCTACCTTGGCTGCCATGGGCTTTACTTCTCTAAAGCATGACATAATTTGATTTGAGCTGTTCTGTAAAATTGATGCGCCGTAATGAAAACAGAGCTCAGAATTTAACATTGGATTCTCTTCTCTTGTGTTCCACTCCATCGTTTTCAATTAGGATGGGCTGTACTCCTATGGATGTAGCATGAAACATGTTGTAGGATTTTGCACATATAGATATGTAAAATTCGTTTGATGATGATTGGAATCAGGGATGGACCAGCTCACTGAGAAGTTTGTCATTATAATTTACTTTTCTCGTGATTCATGTGGATAATTTATCTATATGTTGGTAGTCTTCTATCTTCGACTTGTCTTTTACTTCTTATTTGTGTTGGCTTGACACTTACTTACTAGTCTCTGAGTTTTGATGCTCATTAGTCTTCGAGTCTATGTGCTTGTACTTTTTTTTTTTACCCTGTGGGAGGAATTTTTTGTTATCTGGTGTTTCGCCTTCTCGGTGATTTTTTGTACAGGGCTACCTGTTTATGGGTAGCCTTTATATGTTTTGTACAGAGCTCCTGCCCTGCGGGTAGCTTATGTTTTGTAAAGACCTCCCAGCAAGTGGGAAGCCTACTTTTTGGATACTTGTACTTCTCTCTTTTGTCAATAGAATAGACAGTCAACAAACTAACAAAAAAAAAGGCCTCGTCTTGTGATTAGGTTTCTTGCTTGTTATTGACATCACTGTTATCAGAATTGAACTGGACAATTAAACAGTGAAGTGTTCTGACCATAGTCAAGGGAACCTTGTGGGTAGGGTGATGATCTCGCTCCGGAACCTCGATCTGACGGTTTCTGCATGGGATCTTGTAATGACCTCGGTTTTTTAATTTTGGGATCTCGCTTCCAAAAAATAGGGACCACGTTCCATCCATCAGTGCAATCTAGTTCCATTTCGAAATAGATCCCTGCTCCCATCAACCATGGTCCAAAATTTTGGTACATTAAAATCTTGGGTTCCATGTTTGTGGGATCTACTTTCATTAACAGATGATACTAGGTTAGAGATTGCCATTGTCCCGAGTTCCTATTATTTAGGACTCGTGAGTTCCATGATGGTAAAATCCAATCCCTTTTTGACATGGCATGAAGTTCCATTATTTTAGATTCTTAATTTGAACTAGGCATAGTCTAGAGTGACCCATTGTTTTATTAAGTCTTATTGTGTAAGCCATCCATCTTAGTTGTGAGAATATATATTTCATTTAAAGTCTTATATTTATGATGTCCTATTGTTTTGGATTCTTTAATCACAATGATGAATTCTCTTAGTTGTGAGATGAGAATATATGCTTTCATTTCAAACTTTAAATAACTTATTTTATATCAAAGAGAGAGAGAGAGAGAGAGAGAGAGAGAGAGAGAGAGAGAGAGAGAGAGAGAGAGAGAGAGAGAGAGAGAGAGAGAGAG
>NW_006499159.1:3433459-3453455 GCF_000471905.2 Amborella trichopoda
TATATATATATATATATATATATATATATATATATATATATATATATTTCATGAGCAGAAATATTTTGACCTCTAACAACATTTTCTTTTCGTGAGGACATTTACATCCATGGAGTCTATACACACGTTTCATGTAATTTTTTAGCTATGACAACGAGCTTCAATCATGGATGGTGGGAATCAAATGAGCTCGATGACTAGCTAGCTAGTGAGGGAGTTGACCGGTCAGCCTTGCTGATTGTCAATAGTGGTCACAATGATCTGTCCCTCCCCTGATCAATATTTCCCAGTTTTCTGAAATTATGTAAAAATATACCTGTAAATGATTACGTAATCAATGAGTCAAAAAGTCAAACCGTTTAAAATTAGTCGTTTTTAAAAATCTGTTTACTTTTTTTGTTGAAAACAATGTGAGAAATCAATACATGTTCTTATACTGATGTACTGTGAATGTAAGTATTGACGTATGCTCTTCTGTAGGTGACCTGCTTTAGCATTTCGTAATTATATTATATTGATTATTGTGTGCGCATCTATCAAGCATTTTTCAGCATTGAAGTTTTCTCTTTGTAGGTGCACTTTTGCTTTACCATTTCCTAATTTTATTGTATTCGTTATTGTATGTGTGTCGATCAAACATTTCAAATGTTTCGTTCACGCATTAATGTGTAGGTGCGTTTGGTGTATTTTGATTATACCTTTCCATTAGGTTTCCTAAATAGCAGATCAACTACCGCTTTGGATTTATTTTTTCTTCTGTTGCTGATTATTTTTTGTTTTGTTTTTTTTGAAATTCTCACCGTGACTTGCAAACTGCTTTTGTTTCTTTAATATGAAGTTCTCAACATAATCATGGTAGCCCAGTAAGTTTGAGGGGTATCCATGCTTTCTAGTTTTAATAGAACCTAATTGTTGTACCTTTTGTAATTGGAAGCTGTTGTTGGGAATGGTTAATCATTTTGAATCTTCGACTCCCTCGACTTTTGCATTATGAAATAGATGTTGAATAGGTATTGAATTCATGCTGCTTGTTGAAACTAAGAAGCTGAAACAGTACAGCATAACTAGCGATGAGAGAATTGCTTAAGCCTCAAAAGTCTGAGGCACTATGTGGAAGGGCCCTTGGGAGCTAAAGTAACTATATCCTGGTGGAGTGGAATGGTTCTCAAAGGATTCCAGTGTTATTTTTATCGAGATTACATCATGAAACTCCTTGATGTGGGACTGAGCCACAACTTAATTGTAACATTAGGGCTCAACAATAATGAAAGATAATCATCGTCATCATCATCAGAGCCTTTTTTCAACTATTTTGGGTCAGCAACATGAATCCTGGTCTCTATTATACTTAATCAAGGGCTATACCCTCAGTGAGGCCATAAGTCCCCATATATTTTCTTGCTACTTTCAACTATAGTTACCTGAATCTCTCACCGAAGGTCGCAATTCCGATTTGGAACCCTGATTCTGTGATTCCGACTAGGAATCTTCGCGAAACCTGTTTCCATGAAGGCTAGAATCTCTTCCTGATTCTAGGAATATTGATTCCAATACGTATAGAATCTCATTTCCAAACTGGTTTCAACATTTATCCAAATTCTTCCGCTCTTCCCCCCCCCCCCCCTTTCATTCTTTTTCTTGTTACTATTTTTTCTAAAAAGTGATGTTTAGAAGTTTCCAAGGTATTAAACTACTCGAGCTAGATGCTCAATCTCAAGCTACAAATTGTCATCATCTTTTTTGGCATGATATGATCGATAGAAGCCAAAGTGGTGGTCCACATTCTCCACTTAGTTCTTTAAGTATGCATTGTGTTGGTCCAATGGAGAGATTGCAACTCCAAAATGTTAGAAATAATTAATAATGCAAACGTGCATGTATGGCATGTCGGTCAATGAATGGCATTGAAATATGTATTGTTTCCCTCTCAGTTCCCTCTCAATTCCGAAGATGTTGAGATTTTGATTCCATATTGGTCGATTCCAACTAGGTCGGAAACTCGACTCAAAAGAGCTAGGAATCTTGATTCCATCTGTGTAGGGATCAAAATTCCATTTTTGTTGAATATCGATTCCTAAAAATATGAATCTCTTCCCCAATGATTCTTCTTGTACAGACGTCGATTCCGAAACGGGAATCTTCTAGCCAACAGTGATTTTGCCCTCTGATTCCTAAATCGAGTCGGTATCCGAATCATTTCGGGTAACTATGCTTTTAACCTTGTTCTTTTGGGCTCACCCCTTGTCCCTTTTGAGTCTTCCATTTGAACCAACTTGCGCCTCTTAATAGGTGTTGTATTGGGTCTTCGCTGTACATGACTAGCCCACCTAAGTCTAATTTCTCTCATCGTATCGGCTATTGGAGCTACACCGAAGTTCTCCCGAATGTATTCATTTTGAATGCCATTCATGTCTTGCTTCTCATCCATCTCAACATCCTCGTCTCAACGACGCTCATTCTATGGGTATGTTATTTTTTGACTCCCCAATATTTAGTCCCATAAAGCAGAGATAGTCTCGCAGTTGTCTTAGAGAACTTCCCCTTTGGCTTTATTGGTATGCGACGATCACATAAAACTCCGGTTGCACATCTCCAATTCGCCCACCCAACCCTAATTCTATGTGTAACATCTTCTTCAATCTCTCCATTTTAAAAGAAAGATACTCAATAGCACAAAAAATGTCTAATAGAGGTAGGCCTTGAAATCGATTCCCAAACTGTGAACACCATGACACTTCAATTAAAGTCATATCTCAAAGACGAGTTGTTGGCATGAAATCTCGGGGTTTTTAATCCTCCTATTGTGACATAGGGCAAAAATAGTTAATCAGGAAAATAAAAATAAAAAGAAATAGTTGAGAGGTTATACCCTCTCTCAGGGTCTACAAGGGAGTCCACCCCAAAGATATCTTCACATGATAAAAAAAAGGCTCTTTCTTTACTCATTTCACCTTTTGTTTATAAGGAAGGGTCCTTCCCTTTAATTATATGTTAAAAAAGAAGAATAAGATAAATAAAACCCCCCAAAGTACTCTCTCTAAATAACTCACGTACTTCTCTCTATCATTAGATCCATTTTCTTAGGAGATATCCGCTCCCACTCTTTTCCCATGTTTTTCCCTATCAACATCCCTTCAAAAGTAGGACTCTTCTCATTTTAAGTAACACACCAACTCCCAAATCCCATACTTTAGGATCCCATCTCATGTGAGATTCTTCTTTCAAAAGTCATCCAATTAACTTAGGCTTCATGCCACAAAAAGAGTCAATGTCAAAGAAACACCATGAAATCCTACAGTCTAGGAAAATGGCTTGCCAGTCCTAAGAATGCTAGAATGAAATCCCATAAAAAAAATTTAAATTTAAATTTTTTTCCCTAGTTTGTAGGATTGAATGGAGTCTCTTTGGCATTGGGTTCCTCTTTTTGTCGCATGAAGCTTAGCTGGTTGGGAGTCCTTTGAAAGAAGGATATTACAAGAAATGGGATGCTAAACTGTAAGGTTTGGTCTCTGGTGTGTTACTTTAATTGAGAAGAGTCCTATTATCATGAGATCAATGATTTAAAAAGCGGACCGTTGAGCGCTTAGGCGGCCGCCTAGCGCCCAGCCTTGGGCAGCCCGCCCAAGGCCTGCGCCTCGCCTAGAGGCGGAAAACTTTTTTTTTTTTTTTTCATTTTTTTCAAAGATATAAAAGTTAAGAATGATGGCTTTTAGATTCATTTGAACCCTAAACCCACCAGACCTTTTAGAGTAACAAAAACCTCCAAAAAACTACATTTCATTGGATCGAATCATCGAAGTGTTTCTCAAAGTTTGGAGTTCAAGCATCCAAAGTAAGTGCATTTTTAAGATTGCTTGTTTTATTTTGAGATGTCTTCTTCAGGAGTTAGTCGGAGTGGAGATCCGGGTTGGAAATATGGATAAAACTTGAATCCAAATGACAAAAATTGCGTTAGTTGCAATTTTTGTGAAAAAGATACAAAAGGAGGCATAAACCGGTTTAAGAAACATCTTACCGGTATTAAGGGGGATGTTGTCCTTTGTAAATATGTTCCTGAAGTTATCAAGGAGGAGATTAAGCAATTTTTAAGTTATGGAAAACAAAAACAAGAACAAAATCCTTGTCATAGATCTATTTTTGCTACTCTTAGAAAAAGTGATCCGGGTTGGAAGTATGAGTACAACTCAAAACCAAATGATAAAAATTGTATAAGGTGTAATTTTTATGAAAAAGATACCAATAGGGGTATTAGCCGATTCAAAAAACACCTTGCTGGTGTTAGAGGTAATGTTACTTTTTGTACAAAGGTTCCTCAAGCAGTTCGAGATGAGATTAGACGTTTGTTGAATTTTGAAGAACCAAAAAAGGATGAAAATAAGCCTTGTTATATGGAAGTATCTTCTCCAGTTTCTGGTCGGAGTGGTGATCCGGGTTGGAAGCATGGTTATAACCCGAATCCAAGTGAGAAAAATCGTATTAAATGTAATTATTGTGGAAAGGATACTAATGCGGGCATTTACCGGTTTAAAAAACATCATGTTGGTATGATGGGGGATGTTGTTCTGTGTAAAAATGTTCCTGAGGCTACCAAGGAGGAATTATACACTATTTGAGTTCAGAGAAGCACAAGAAAAAAGGTAGAGCAGTCAAGACTCGTAGGGTCTCATCTGCACAGACTGTACATACTAGTAAGAGGAAGGTAGAAGAAGAGGAGGAAGAGGCAGATTTAGAAGAAATTGAGGAGGACGAGCGTTATATTGAAGAGGGAGATGACTCTGATGATGATGGCCTCGACTCTGATGCATATGATGAGGCTTGCCTTATTGATATTCCTTCTGATGATGACTGAAGACTCTTGCCTCTTGGTGCTGAGTGTTGAGTGTTGAGTCTGTTGACTGTTGTGTTGAGTCGTGAGTGTTGACTTTTGTTAGATTGTATATTTTCTAAATTTTTGTTTATTTCTGTTGTGTTGAGTGTTGACTTTTATATCCTACACTTGTGTGGTTTTACAGTTTACTGTTTTAACAATATGGATTATCAAAATTTTCTTCTTGACTTCTATTTTTTTTTTTTCAACTTGGAATATGGTATATTGGGATTTTTACTTTTTTTTCAACTGGGCAGCGGCCCAGGTTCTTGGCGGCCGCCTAGGCGTTAGGCGGCCTGGACCCCCCAGGCCGCCTAGGACCCGCCTAGAGCTTTTTGATACACTGCATGGGATTGATTGATTTTCTACTTTAAAGGATAGGGAGTTACATGGGGAAAGAGGGGGAGAGAATATTTCCTAGGATTGTGGATCTAGGGAGAGAGGGAAGTGCGTGAGTGATATAGGGGGTTTGTTCTATTCTATTTTATTCTCATTTCTAAAGGGAAGGTGCCTTTGTTGTAAACATATGGTGAATTAAGTAAAGAACAAGTTTTCTTTGATGTTGTGAAGAGATCTTTGGGGTGGACTCCCTTGTAGGCCCTGAGAGATAATATATTCGCTGAACTCTTTATTTTTCTGATTTATTATTTTTCCCTGCATCATATTGCCTCTCCATTAATTTCAAATATGCAGCCAAACATGTTCCCCAAGCTTGTCCTCAACCAAATTTCATGGGAGGGTATTGCTTTGAATGGGCTTCATCAGAGTTATCCTACATAACTTCCTTGAGAAAGTTTTGATCTCATTCTTGCTGAGCAAGTTCTCATTGTAAAGACATATGAGAATGACTTGGTCACGAGGAAATATTACTTAGAATTATTCTTCTAGCAAGTTCTCATGACTTCCATGTGAGAATTTTGCCTCTCCTTTAGGTAAGTGGAAAGCGTGCTAGAACAATTTAGTGCAGATGGCAACTTGTGACAATTTGATGGCTATGAATTCAATTAAAGGTTAGTTTTGGGCTTTTTAAGTGCTCATATTGTCATATATTCTTTTGAAAATTTTTATATTTTTGGGTAGTTCAATGTTTGGGGGTGACCAATTAGCAACTTCATATATGCTGCTAGAACTTCTTCACTTTTTTGTTGTGGCTGCATGGGATGGTTTTCAGCTTGAAGTTATTTGATGTGAGCTCTACCCTAAACACCTCTGCGTCCCATTCAAGTACTCTGCTCGGCCTTCTTGTTGTATCCATCCCTTCTGTTGATAAGACTAAGTTCCAGTCATCTCTAGTACGCACGTTTCATCCGTCTCGGAAAGATATCAGAGGTGTTGAGATCTGAGCTAAAAATTTCTAGAAGGACTCCAATATCACGGCCCGATGCCTCTCCAGTGGAGACTACCTCTTCACCTTTTCGTCACAAGCTCTCGCCTGCCAGGTTTTGCAGGACTCCAAAAATGTGATGTTCAAAGGGGCAACCCTGAGCCTTCGGGCTTGGTCCCCCTTAGAAGGTTCTTTCAGAAGGCAAAAGATTTGGCTTACGCTTCATCATGTGCCTCTACACGCCTGGTCTCTTGCAACCTTTGGGAGAATCGCTGAATCTTTTGGTTATTTGATCTCTATTCGATGGAAATCTCTGGAAACACTTCTGCTAGGCTCCATCCTGCTCCTGGTGGAGGTCCTCGAACCGAAATGTATTCCACCTTGGGTGTGGATAGAAGTTGATAACCTGTTCTACCCGATTTCGTTGGCTGGGACTGAGGCCTCCCCCCCCTAAGTTAATCAAGTATATAGCAGTTCGCACCCTCCCCCGAATAGTTCTTCTTCCTTTGCTTAGAGGATCGTCTCTCGAAAGTTTGGCCTACCCAAGCGGCGCCACCGCTGGAATCCCCATGATCACTTTCCTGGCACGAGAGTTTACCGTCCTTTTTTTCTAGCTAGTCAACGGTCCTCCGATCACCGGTCTTCCCTGCGGGCACTGCGTGATACTCTACCTTCAATCTCTGGGAATGATGGGGACGGCGCTGTCAGGAAGTCGGCGTCGAAGGCATGTGTTGGGCCCACCTTACTAGAACCAAGCTCTGAAGGCGGGGTTGTTAACAGCTATCACCTTCCTTTGGGTCCCTCAGCTTCTTCGACCCATCGACCCGGTAAGGAAGTGGTAGAGGACTTACATTCTCCTGGGTCTTCTGTCTTTGTTGAGAACCAGCTCTCCCTGGTAGGGGCTGAGTCTCGGCTTCGGTTGCTGACCCAATTCACAAGGGGACAAACACAGTGGAGATAGGTACACCAGTGGCCCTGACGTCTATCCCTGCGGCCACACGGCAAGCGCCCCTTAATCCATGCGCCCTACGCTCTCTTGAGCTAACAACTCATAACTTTGTGCCGACCTCCATCACTGCGGCTGTAGGTGGTATCCTTTCGCATGGTTCTTCGCCCTTTGCCTAAGGAACTCTTTCGTCTCTCCCTTTGCCACCTGGCCTTCTGTCGCTTCAACTCCCTGGCGGTTCTCCTAACGCTGTCTTCCCCTCTACCTTTCCCTACCTTGATGATCCACCCGGGTCTTCAGGTGAACCTTCTCTTTCTCAGTACTCTCCGTCAACTAAGAGTTAGGAGCCGCTAGCCTCCTCCCTATCCACTACTCCTTGCAGGTCTTCTCTGGGCTGCTCTGAGGATGCTTCCTCCATCGTTCAAAGTGCTGATTCTTCCCCCTCTCTCCCCCACGTGCCTCCCTCTATTCTTTCCCTGACCTTCTTACCCCTTCCTTTCTTTTACCATTGTGACCCCTCGCTTTTTGCTTCATCCGTGCTTATGGAAGTCGACCCTTCTCTTATTCCTTATGGCATCATCACGGTGCACTCCCTTCATCCTTCTCCCCTTGACCTGGCCCACCTGTCAGAGCTTCTTGGTCCCTATCTTCCTCAGCCCGCACTCCTTATCTCTCTTGGCAAGATTACTATGGTTCTCTTCCCTTATGAGTTCTCTCCCTCTTTGCCCATTAACTTTGGGCCTCAACCTTTTCCTTATCACTTTTGATCTTCTTACACACCCCCTCCTTCTCTACCTTTTAACCCTTGCCCTCATCCTGTGTCCAACTGGGCTTCTCCCCCTGTCTCTGTCTGGACCCCTACCCAGCCTGTTGGGTCTTTTGGTCACACTCTTGGCTCTTCACCTTCTTCTGCTCCCTCCATGGTTAACCCCTCCTCAGTGTCTTCTGCGGCTTCATTGCCTACACTCAGTCTGTGGGAGCCTGAGTCGCTGCAGTCAGTTCCTCTTTCCCCTGTTTCCCATGGTCAGTTCGCCTCCTCCTCTGAACCTGCAGAGTTGTCTCCTGTATTACTACCTTTAGCACCCCCCCCTTCCAGCTCGAACGAAGGAGACCCGGTGATAGTTGGTGGGACTGGTAGTACTCGAGAAGCTAACAAGATGAGGGAGATTTACAGGGTTATGGGTTTTGAACATCTTGGATCGGAAGGTCCGGCCCACCGGTTCCTGCAGGCAGACTCTCATAGCCGGCTCAAGGTGAATCTCTCAGGACACCGCGAACTGCTCAACCTCTTCTCTTCTATTAATTATGATAATCTTGCCCCAGTAGACCAGCCTCTTCTCACTGCTGTCCAAAACCCCCCACTCTTAGGTGGTCGCCCAGGATTGTGTCCGCCCCTGCTCCTCCCCGTCTCTTGTGAAGTTTCTATCTTGGAATATTACAGGGCTGGGACAGAAGCCCAAAAGGGTTTCGGTGAGAGACTTCTCTACCAAACTATACCCTTCGGTGAGAGACTAAACAACCGGCGCCAACTGTGCAGTCCATTCGCAGTGTGTGAGACAAAAGGCTGTGTCAATGGGAATCTTTACCAGCGCTAGGGGCCTCGAGTGGAATTTGGGTTATCTGGAAACCAACTGAGTTTAATCTTCTATCTTCTCACATAGGAGATTTCGCAGTCACTGTCCTTCTCTCCAGGACAAGTGATGGTGTGTTGCTTAAATTTTTCGCCATTTATAGCCCAAATGCAGCTTCCCTACGCCCCCGCCTATGGTTTGAATTGGATCACGTTGCTGCCTTACCACATTCTGCATGGTGCCTGGGTGGTGATTTTAACATCACCCGTTGGTCTCATGAGAGAAACCTCAACACTAATGTCTCCCATGGTATGCTGGACTTTTCTGACTTCATCTCTTGACATGAACTTTTAGACATTCCTACTCAAGGGAATGCCTTTACTTGGTCTAACCACTCTGCTCAGCCCTCTCTAGCCAAATTGGATCGTTTCCTTCTGTCATTGGACTGGGAATCTGCTTTTCCAAATTCACATACTTTGACCCTACCTAAACCTACCTTTGACCATCGCCCCATTCTTTTAGACACAAGTTTCTAGCAGGGGGCCTAAACCTTTTCGGTTTGAACTGACTTGGTTGGAAGAGCCGTCCCTCGCGACTCTCATTCCCAGTTGGTGGAATTCTTTCTCCTCCCAAGTCTCGGGTAGAGAGGGATTCAAGCTACAATAAAAAATCCAGCTACTCAAAAGGTTCTTGAAAAGCTGGGGACTTTCTCAGCCTAGGAACTACTCGCAATTAAAAGCTCTGGGCTCAGCTGCATCCAAGATCTTGATAAAATTGAGGAGGTCGGACCCCTGTTAGACTCCGAAGACAGTTACGAACCCAATCTAAGCTGTAATACCTTGCTACTCTTAAGAAAGAGGAGCTCTTTTGGTACCAAAGATCCACTGTGAAATGGCTAAAAGTAGGGGATCAGAACACTGCTTTCTTTCATCGGGTTGCCAATTGTAGAAGGAGAGAGAATCTGATATCCACTATTAAGGTGGATAACAGTTTTCTTACCCAGCCAGATGAAATTGAAAACGCCATCTTTAATTACATTTCAACCCTCTATTCTGCCCTAGGGGCCCAGGATGACCACTTTGGATTTCCTTTTAGTTCCGGACCATTGGTCTAGCGAATTGGAAAAACCTTTTACAATTGAGGAAATCTCTAGCGACATTGATCAGCTAGCAAATGACAAAGCCCCGGGGCCTGATGGTTTTCCCATGGTCCCCATTAAATCTTTCCTGGGTACCTTCCTACCTGATTTCAGGAGTTTCTTTGAAGAATTCTTTCATAGGCGGATTCTCAACAAAGCTATCAATGCTACCTTTATAGCTCTTGTCCCCAAGAAAGAAGGGGCTGAAGAGCTTAAGGACTTTCGTCCTATTAGCTTACTTAACTCTTGGTACATAATTCTGGCTAAGGTTTTGGCCTCAAGACTCAAGCAGGTCCTTCCTCTCATCATTTCGCAATCCCAATCGGCATTCATCCAAGACAAGTTGATTCTGGATGGTGTGGTGGTAGCTCATGAGTGTATTCACTCTAGGTTTCTTTCTAAGAAACCTGGATTGATTTCAAAATTGATTGGGAGAAAGCTTATGACCATGTCGACTGGCAGTTGCTGGATGAGACTATGGCAAGAATGAACTTTGGCCCTTGATGGAGAAAGTGGATAAGAGGTTGTATTTCTACCCCCCTCTTTTCTATCCTTATAAATGGTAGCTCAAAAGGCTTCTTTGTCGTCTCGAGGGGGCTCCGTCAAGGGGACCCTCTCTCTTCCTTTCTTTCCACAATAGTTGACGAGGTCTTCAGCAGATCGATCTCTCGTATCTACTAAGAAAGGCTTCTCTCGCCTTTTCTCTGTAGCTCACAAGGCCCTAGGGTATCACATTTGCAGTACGCAGATGATACCTTAGTTTTCTTAGAGGCGATCCCCCAACAAATTTAGAACCTCAGAATCTTCCTCAAATGTTTTGAGATCGCCACTGGTTTCAAAGTAAATATGGAAAAATCTAAGATGATGGGAGTGGGCCTCACACCTCAAGATATTAGATCCTTGATTCCTTCTTGGGACTGTAAAATAGAGGACCTTCCTTCCACTTACTTGGGGATTCCTTTAGATTTAGGGAAACCCAAAAAGAGACATTGGGTCCATGTCATAGATAGGGTTGATGGAGGGAAAGCCAGATTCCTTTCTCTGGCTGGTCAGTTTACGCTGGTTAAGGCGACTTTGGCCAACTCCCCCGTCTATCTAATGTTCATTTTCCATATGCCAGCGTTGGTGGTTAAGAGACTGGACCAACCGATGAGGAATTTTTTGTGGTCCGGCCGGGCTGAAAAAACATGTCACCACCTTATGTCTTGGGATAGAATCCAACTGCCAAAAGCCCAAGGTGGTCTGGGTATCAGAGATCTGAGAAAGCATAATCAGGCCCTTTTGGGGAAGGGGTGGTGGAGATTGGCCACCCAACTAAACTCCTTCTAGGCACAGGTTTTTCGGAAGAAATATAAAATTATGGACCACTCTTGGGTTCCTAAAAGGCCCTAACAGAGTAGGGCTTTAGGAATTTGGAAATCCCTCGCCTCCTCCCTCGCTCAGTTCAAGAAAGTGATTCGATTCCATTCTAGACATGGAAGCAGAGTTCGCTTTTGGTCGGATTTGTGGATTGGACATGCTCCCCTTAGGGATCTTTTTCCTGACCTGTTTCAACTTGTTGCCAACAAAGAGTCCAGTATTGCAGACGAAATGGTCTTGGCTGCAGGGCGTAGTTCTTGGAACCCTTCCTTTCGAAGGAACCTTTACAGTTCTCCACTCTATCTGCTGCTCTTCACCCAGTGTTCCTACCTTTATCAGGAAGTGATTCTTTGGTATGGACACTATCCACTTCGGGTAAGTTTTCAGTTGCATCCTTCTATAAGCTTCTTACCCAGCCCCCTACTTTCCCTCTAAATCCCATTTCTCCCCTCTCCAAGGTGTGGAACACAATAGCTCCTCCAAAAGTTCAGTCTTTCAATTGGATTGCCGGTTGTCATAGGGCCTTAACTCTTGATCAGCTCCAAAAAAGGGGACTGCCACTACCAAACAGATGTGTTATGTGTTTGACAGAGGAGTCTAACCACCACCTTTTTCTACACTGTAGTGTGGCTTTTGAGCTTCGGACACAGATCCTACAACTGTTTAGTTTCAATTGGGTCCTCCCACACTCGGTAAAAGATTTATTTCTTCATTACTGTGGAGGTCCTTGGCCCAAAGCAGGCATAACCTTGTGGAGGGCAGCTTTAGCTGCTACAATTTTGGTTTTATGGCTTGAAAGAAATGAGAGGATCTTTCAAGGGCATACACATGAAGTCTCTGCTCTATTTCATAAGGTTACATCCCATGTAACCTTTTGGGCCTCCACCCATAAGATCTTTGGTGGGATTCCTTTGAGTTCTTTCCTCAGGCAATGGGATAACATTATTCGAATTCAGCCTCTCAAGCTTCAAAGATCTCACAACTGGTTACGTCCTCTAGATACAGCCATTAAGCTAAACTTCGATGGTTGTTCTATAGGAAACCCAGGCCCTTCAGGAGTAGGGGGTTTTCCGTGACCACAACCGAAATGTTCAATGGACATACTCAGAATTTGTTGGCATGGAGATTCACAATTCGCTGAAGCCCTGGCACTCCTTATGGGCCTTAGACTCTTTAATCCTTCCTGGGGTCATTCCTTAGTGGTGGAAGGAGATGCAAAAAACATTCTTTCATGGGCAGCAGGCACGACCACCCCTCCCTGGTACCTTTCTAGAATTTTTGATGAAATTTACCGCCTTTGTAGGGTTATCAACGTCTGTTGGAGGCATATTTGGCGGACATCGAACGAGTTCACCGACCTTCTTGCTAAAGATGGTGCGCGACACATGGATGACAACGAATGGTCCACCTCCTTTTTTGCACTGGACCTTCGAGATCTCCCAGGACACTAGTCTTTTTGGTTGTACATTTTTGTAAAAGGGCGACCTTATAAGCCCAATTTTTTGCGTATCCTCTCTCTTGGTATCAGCATCTGCAACAGGTTATAGATTGTATAGGTTTTTTGGCTGCTTTGTGACTGAGAAACCTGTCTCGAAGGTTTTCTCGGTCCTCTCCTCCCTCCTTCTGTTGTATACTTCTTCTTTTATAAGTAATACGAGGTTAACATTATCAAAAAAAAAAAAACACAGCTTGAAGAGAATTACATGTTTACGAATTAACGATAATTAAAAAGAGACAGTATGACAAACAATTTAGGGAGATTTTGACTTCGATTTCCCAGCACTCTGCATCTCTTGAGGGGCCAGATTCATAGTGGGAGCAGTAGTGAGGATGATAGCGCGTTGATGAGGTGGCTGGCTAGAACCACGCCAGAGGGCCGATCATACCTGGTGGCGGATTCCCCTTTCTGCTACTGTAGCTCCTCTTTCTAGAGAAAGAAAGCTAATACTAAACTTTCTGGATGCAGGCATGTTTTCATATTCCATGAGGTGCCTAGCTTTATCTGAGTATTGATCTAAAAATTTGTCATCTTGCATCAAGTTCCAGTTTATTACTTTGGTAATATTGAGTTATTTGGATCTGTATGGATCTTCTAAGTGAATTGCATAAAAGATATCATGGGTTTCGTTGAAGCCTTCTTTTCCGAATCAAATATAAAGTTGGCTTATGTGAAATCATTGATGGCCTGTGATGCTTAGGTTCAGATGTTAGTTTATTTCTGCAGTGTACATTCATGTTTCATGTTGCTTATATTCTCGATTATAGTAAGGTGCTACTGCCATCTTAAATTGATTCCTTCTTGTTCTAATTTTCTAAGAATACAAATCTCTTATTTGCTTTTATTTTCTAAGAATACTAATCTCTTTTTTGCTTTTATGATCCAGATAGTTGCGAGCTTCTTTCCTCTTTTGCTAAGAGGATCTGAAGAACTATTTGTGAGACTGTTAACCGAGAATGATGGACCTTCAAAAGATAAGCTTCTTTTGCTGTTAACTAAGGCAGGCCCCGTAATGCACATCAAATTCAGGTGATTCCTTAGTATTGCTCTTTAACATAAATTGAACATTTAAATCTTGTATGCTTAAGGGGGTGGCTTTGCCAGTGGGTAACAAATATCGGTATTATCTGGACCGGACTGGTCATTGAACTGGTGAGGGTACCGGTCCAATCCAAACAGGTCGGACTGGCCATTTCACCAGTTAGACCAATGAAAATATAAAGAAAAAATATAAAATTTTATTAAGTTTGATCAAAACTGGTCTTTTCACTCTGGTTCAACTAGTTGGTCTGGTCTAAACTTGCCGGTTCAGGCAGTTTTTGATTTAGTGCTCCCTGAGTTCTAGATCCCTATATCGGCCGTTTGGGGCACTAGTTTGCCAGTTTCCAATCTGGACCGGTTGGTCTGGTCTGGTCATAATGAGATTGCCAAATATATTTATGATCTCACTAACAGCTCTGGACTGCGGCTGTTACAATGAAAGGAATTTACTCTGCTACAAGCTTATTCAGTATTATATGAAGTCATAAATTGTCTCCTTAGTTTAAATGTGGATATATTTGAATATTTTTCATGCTTGCTAATATGAGCCATTCAGAATGATTTATTCCCTGATTCCATGCCATTGGCCAAATTTACTCACTCCAAAGTGGGATCCAGGTGTATTTGTGATACACAATATATAATATTATCCTCATCAACATTTTTTGGTGGTTGGATCTCAAAAAAATTATTTTGAGGGTTCTCGCTGTCTTTGCCCCCAACAACTAACTCAAATGTAGCCAAGGCTGCCATCGAGTTTTTTTTTTTGGTTTACCATCATCCATTTGTATTACAGACATTGTCATGATCTCCTGGAGGGGATATCTTATTGCCTGATGCTTGCCTGAGATGGCTGTAACTGGATATGGTATCCAGATGTGGGGTCTTCTGCTGCTAAAGAAACTCCTTGATGAATTTTTGAAATTTTCTGTTATTTTCATCCTTTGAGAAAATTTATTGGTTTACTAATTGTCTTAAATTTATTATTTGTGTATAGACAATTTATGCATTTGTTTGAGGGAGTGGGGAAGGTGGGTTTTTGTGGAACCATGGGTTTGGAGTGCTGAGGAAGTCTAGTTTCCTCGAGTAATCTTTGAAGTGGGAGCATCATGTGTGGATGCAAATGCTATGGCTGCATAGTTTTCTGCAGATCTCTGAAGAAGAACACACCTTTTTAAGTATGCAATGCTTGTATATGCTTATCAAGATAATTACTTGTCTTTACTGTCTGTTAATTTTGCTCATACTTCATTCAGTATTACTGTATAGGCTGATAAATGAGAGGTTAAATGATCATGGGTTGCAAGAAACAACTGGATCCCCGCCTATTTAATACAGCTTACTGTTGAGAACATAAAAGTAATATTCTCAAGTTTGGAATGCTGGAAATTAAATATGTTTGTTGGCTAATCTGTTCTTGATAGTTTGCTCATGCATTTTAAGCATACCTTTGTTTAGAATTAAACGATTCTTTCACATTGACACGAAATTTTCATTATTTTTCCATTTTTAGCACTTTATATCGCATCTTGAGGGAACTAGGTTTGGAGGGGACTCGCCTGGAAGCCAAGTATTCTATTTCTGCACTTGCCTCATTGAATGCTGATTCCAGTGAGCAGGCCTTCTCACACCTTTACAAGGTACCTCCTTCATTTTAGTCAATATATCAAGCTTATAGAGCAAGTTTGGTCCATGACACAGAAAAAAGGTAGTTGAATGTGCATGCGTCCTGTCGTTTTCTTATATTGTTTATTCGATTGTGTAGTTCCCCAAGAGTTTCTTGAAATGTGGTTGCATGTTCATTTCGTAGCTGAGCCAACCTAATATTGGCTGCAGTTGCTGCTGCTGCTTCTTCTATCCTTTTTTCTATTAGGTTCGTGGTTTCCGTGTGTGTGGTTGGGGGGGGGCAGGGGTTTGAGGTTGGGGAGTTGTTGGGTTAGATAGGTAGCTTCTCTGGCTTAGTTCTCTTATGTGTCAGATTACTTCTTCTGGAGGTAATTGGTAAAAAGAAATCCAAAAAAAAAAAAGAAAAAAGAAATCTGGTGGATGGCTCGTATTTTTCTTCGGAAAGTTGATGGATGTTCAGAAAGTGGCTTTCATGTTTTGAATGATTACCAGGCTAGGTTATTCCAAATCTTGTTGACCGATTTCCTTGTTTGTTTTGTAACACATAAAATGATGATGTTGCAGATGCTTTGTAAATTTTAACTAGTTGTAGGAACCTAGCGCGTGAGTAAGCATCCCACTCTGAACACTCTCATGGTTTCTTTGATAATTCCTAATCGACATTTGTTTCTTCATGTTCTGCTGCTCCCATAGACTTTTCCCAGGCATTTCAGGTAACTAAATTTAAAGGTAGTAACTCTGGTGGGAGATAGAAATTCAATCCCTTCCCTTTGTACTAATTTCAGTCTTATATTATGTGCATTACTTGCATTTAGCTTTGTTCATTATGCTGACGTCTCTTCTGCCTGCGAGGCAGGAACTTGTGGAATCTCTAAATGCTGGCCGAATCAATCCAACTATGTTACAGTCTTTGGGTTGCATTGCACAATATTCAGTGTTATTATTCAAGACCTATGAGGACCAAATTATGAAGTTAATTTTTCAAAAGTTATTTCAAATGGATGCTGTGAGATTTGATTCCCTTTCCATGTTTTTGCTGGGTTCATTATTATTTCTAAATGTAATACAATGCTCTTACATTTTAGTGTGCCATATTTGCTGCAGTTTGAAATGCTACAAGAGCAATCTGCAGGTCATGATAATTCTATTTGCGGCAGCCATTGTGAGCTAAAGGTATGGCCATCATAAAGAGATGCATTGCTTGAGCAGAGTTTTCTTTGATATGTTATTAAGTATACTGTGATCCACTTGACCATAGGAAATCTTTGTTCATGAGCGTCATCACCATCTTATCAATGCGTGGCCTGGTGGTCGACTTCTTTAGGTTTAGTGATTTATGTGGCATTCAGTTTTCTAAATCTAATATCGATTGGTAATATTAGAAAGTTTAATATGTTCTGTATTAGAAAGATTAATACGATCCATGCTTACCGGAATCTCCAACTTTGGTAGGCAATCCTTCTAGGGTCTCGATTCTGCAGCTCCCAGAACGGTTCTCGGGAATTTTAAATTTTGGGATATCAATCCCTACTGGTAGGCATCCCAATTCCTGTTGTTAGGAATGTTGATCCCAACCTAAAGACCAAGACACCAACCAAATTGATGATTATATTTATTTATAGCCAGCTAGCACTTTTAATATAATTGCATTGCTTGCTTGCTATCAATAATGAGACTCCTATTTTAAAGAGTACACATAATCCTAGATTATCCTACACTTTAAGATTGGTAGCATGATTCCCTAGAAGTTGGGTTCAAGATCCCAAAAGGTTGGGATCAAGATCCCAAAAAGGTTGGGATAATGATCCCCTAAAGGTTGGAATACCGATCCCTAATATTTGGGATCTCAATCCCTAGCATGTGCATTGTATGTACGGTGGTCCCAACCATAGGGATCTTCAGCATTTCACGATCCCCCACTCTTGGTCTAGGTGCCGTTCTTACTCCTGATCCCAACAATTATGATATGATGTTTCATGGTCTTTTGCAAAAATGCTTAGAAGAGTTTTCTTACTGGAGTGTGTCTATGTCTGATGTATTTGTATAGGTATGTGTAAGTATCTAGAATGTTTGATTCCATGCATATGCATACAGATATATTTGTAATTGTGTATTTATGTTCGCTTTAAGTTTGATTCACTACACAACAGAGTGCTTGTATTGAAAGGACAAGGGAATATTACTGTAAAATTTCAAGGAAGTACTGAAAGCAAAATGAATGTTCACATAGGCTGGAAAATGCATCACAAAAATTGTGGCGAATGCTAATTGTAGAAAAAGGGGCAAGACCGAAGGGGATCCACCATGTATGGTTGTGATTATTTATTTTATTTATGAGAGGCTATATTTGTAATACATCAAGGAGCCCAGTGATATCGTTATGTAAGTTTACGGTCCCAAGGGGTTTCGTTAGCTCGACAAGGTTAAAGGCTTTTGTCACTTAATAAAGAAAAAAAGTTTTATGGGTTTTGTTGTAGGATACTGCTGTTTGTCTTCTTGGTCTGGATTTTTTTGTCATTCTTAATTCCTTCTTTTATGTATTTTCTCTTTCTTTCTTTTTTTGTTTTTTTTTTTTTTGGGGGGAGGGGGGGGGCACATGGAAGCTCAAATATCGAAAACATCCTTAAAATTTTCATATCATTGTTTATTCTTTTCTTTTTGGGTAATTTTTTGTTATGTTTTTATCCTTTTTGCTTTGGTTATCGACGAGTTTTTAGGCATCTATAGGAAGAGGTCTCGTGGTATTTTGTGGTTGACATAGTTTTGATTGATGAGACTAAAGACAACGTAAATACAAAGTTAGAACTTTGGTGGGATGGTTTAGAATTCAAAGGCTTTAGAATTTGCCGAACTAAGACAATGTATAGAATGCAAGTTTAGTAATAATAGGAGCAGAAAGGAGGAATTAGTTAAGATGCTTGGCCAAGAAGTACCCGATAGAGATTATTTTTGATATCTTGGGTCGATAATAATCCATGAGAAAGGAGAGATTGAGGAAGGCGTTGCATTGTTTATAAAATAAGAGTTGGGTGGAAGAAGTGGAGTTCTAGAGTATTACGTGACTGTCGCATATCTATGAAGTTGAAGGGGAAGTTCTGTAGGACGTCTATAAGACCATTTATGCTTTCTAAGACGGAAGGTTGGTGGTGAAGAAATAACATTTCTATAGAATGACTGTAGATGAGGATGTTGAGATGGATGAGTGGAAATACAAGGAAGGATAGAGCTCAAAACAAATACATTAAAGGGAACTTAAGGGTAGCTCCAATAGGCAATAAAAAGAGGGAAAGTAAACTTAGATGGTTTGGTCATGGGCAGCATTGACATAGAATAACACAAGTTAGGAGGGATGATTTGGTTCAAGTGGAAGGCCATGAAAAGGTAAGGGGAAGAGCCAAAAGACATTGTTAGAAGTAGTGAGAAAAAATGTGATAACGAATGGTTTGATTGAGGGTATGGCCCTTGACAAAGCAGAATAGCAGAACAAGATTCGTGTAGCCAATGCCAAATAGTTGGGATAAGGCTCGGATAACAATGTCAATTATGATGATGTAGTGTATTTTTCCATCTTAAGGACTTCTTAGTACTTACATATGTCCATGGGTACATTTGTCTTTCCATAGTCACATATAGCATAACAAAAGGGTGCTCGAAAGTTTGAGTTTCACATTTAGAGGCTATCTTCTGCATTTCTCTTACTTTTGTCGTCATTTTTCTACACTTTTACTAGCTCATTTTGGGTTAATCAGGGAGTGGTATGGATACATATATTTTACTTATGGTTTATGGTTTTCTTGAAATACCACTTGTGTGCGTATTGATATTACACAAAATGCACAAAGTCACAGGTACAGAATTAAATATGAATGTTCCCCTTTGTTTAGCAAATGTACATTTGCCTGGAGATGTGCATTCAGTCTTGTGGGATTTATTTTTTAGTAGATGTGAACTTTGGGTATCTTTTGGTAAATTAGATGAAAGCATTGAAGCACTACTCAAAAGTGGTGTGTATGATATTTATTGGTAATCTCAGATACTTGGCTCTAAAGTCTAGCCACTTCTAGGATAAAAATATGATAATCATTGGTTTAACGTATATGCACACGGTTCTTGAATTGATGAAGTTATGGAAGGGCATATTTGGACTCTATGATTATGAGTCGTATAGGGCCATAGAGTTCCTAATATTTCAAGTTGTTGGTAATCACGGTCTAGTTCTTGAGCTTATGGAATTATTTCTTTGATTTCTTTTCCAACTAACAAGTTTCCTTTCAGTGACGATGTTCTTTTGTCATAACAAATATAGTTATTCAAAAGTCCTTATTTTACCGTTAGTGGGGTTGCTGCCTTACAAAGTTGCTATAGGAAAATTGATAGAGAAAGTAAAATCAATAAGAAAACAAGCCAAACACAAGCAATAACTAGCAGAAACCGTAGGGTTTCTTCCTCACACCCAAGCTAGGGATCAAAAGCCCAGAGCTCTCTCTCTCTCTCTCTCTCTCTCTCTCTCCTCCTCCTCCTCCTCCTCCTCCTCCTCCTCTCTCTACTACTACTCTACTCTACTACTTACTTACTTACTTACTTACTTACTTACGTTACTTACGTACGTACGTTACGTTACGTACG
>NW_006499159.1:3453475-3479090 GCF_000471905.2 Amborella trichopoda
CTAAAGAAAACAAACGAACCAAACCAACAACGACAACTAACTACGTACACGAACGTAACGGTTACGTTCCTTCCTACCACCAACGACGTACGGAGTACAACGACCACGACGCTCTCTCTCTCTCTCTCTCTCTCTCTCTCTCTCTCCCCCCCCCCCCCCCCTCTCTTTCATTTGAAAATACAATGGTGTTACCACTTTCATATCTTTTTTTTTTTATAAAAGTTGACTTAACATTAAATAGGAGGAGTTACATCAGTACAGTGAGGTCCACCACAAGTGGACCTCAGTTGTGTCATGGTCCCTGAGTAGAGGACCAGACGAGACAGACACATCCACTGAGAGGGGCTTCTAGATATGCCCAATTACAAAAGCGGACAAAAGGAAAGCATAGAATCCCAGTTACATAAGCAGACAAAAGCAAAGAAGGGCTTATAGAATTGCCTTTAACACAGAGTTTTACAATACGGGGAAAAGAAAACTGCGTGAGGGCTTATAGTTTTGCCCTTTCACCCAGACTAATTGCATCCAATTAAGTATGTTGCCGGGCAGCTTCTTTAGCGAGTGCAATTGCGGTTACGTTTGCGGTCCTTCCGGTGTGCTTCCAAGTGACTTCCAGGTCCCTGCATAAGTGTTCAATCTCTTCAAAGATATGTCTCAGTGGATCGCTTATCCCAGAACCCCACTTAATAATGTTTTTGGCGTCTCCTTCAATTTGTAGTATTCTTCCCCAAGACTAGTTAAAATTCTTGATACCAATTAGAAGGGCTTTGGCTTCTGCTGTCTGCGAGTCCTTTATACCATGTGTTTTGAATAGGTGAGAAGGACTCGTCCTTCATAATTTCTATACACCTCCCTTACGCCTGCCGGATCAGGGTTTTCCAATGAGCTTCCATAAAAATTAAGCTTTATTTGATCCTCTGAAGGAGTCGTCCATCGAGGGGTACTTTGATTCCTACAATGACTGAGGTTGACGAGAATTTCCCAATCTCGTAAAAAGAAGAGGCGGAGATACCCACAAATAGTTTATGATGGAGGCCCAAAAAATAATGGAGGACATTATTTTTTGGAATGTGGTTTGGAATGTATTCTTAACTCCTCGAAATATCCTCGTGTTCTTTCCCCCCATATGTGCCAAAGGGTAGCAGCAACAGACGCTTTCCATAGAATTTTCCCCGATTTCCTAAAGCCGTCCTCATAGGTCTGTGTTAGCATGGCCTGAACTGAAGGTGGAAGAACCCACGAAAGTCTAAATAACTGAATAAGTAGGCTCCAAACTGAGTATGCGAAGTCGCAATGTAGTAACAGATGTGATATTGTTTCGTCTTCATTAAGGCACATAATACATCCGTTAGGAAATTGAAAACCTCTTTTTTGAAGGTTGTCTATGGTTAGGGGACCTACCTTGAGTCGCTTATCACTGAAAGAGCTGAATCCTTAGTGGTGCTATTGACTCCCATGCTCTATTTGATGGGTTAGCTAAGTCTGTCCTCTTAACCAAGACCCTATAGAAGGATGCTACTGTGAACCTCCCTGAAGGTGATGGGGTCCAAATCATGGAGTCCGACTATGTCTGTGGTAAGAAAACTCCATGGAGTTCAGAGCTGAATGTAGCAAATTGACGTAGTTCTTCATCAGATAGAGATCTTCTAAAAGATGGGTTCCATGTCCTACATTTGCCAGAGGGAGTCATTTCGTCCACTATCATTGACTCTTTACAGTTGGGGATGGCAAAAAGAGAGGGCAATCTATCTCTTAGTGGTGACAGTCCAATCAACAAGTCCTCCCAAAATCTCACTTTGTTTCCTCCTCTTGCAAGAAAGCGAATATTAGTTCTAAACCGAGGGAGTATGGAAACCAGAGTTTTCCAGATACCTAAACCTGTGGAGTAGGTCTCTAGCAGCCACATTTGTGGGGAGATATTATATTTGCTTCTTATCACCTGTGTCGAGAGTTGGTTCTCATGATTTGCTATCCTGCACCACCATTTCCCCAACAGTGCCCAATTCTGCTTCCTTAGGTCTCTTATCCCCAAACCTCCCTTCTTCTTGTGTGTGTAGATCTTGTTCCAAGATACTAGGTGGATTTTCTTTGTTTCTACTGAACCTGACCATATGATATTCCGCATAAGTTCTATCCTTTTAGATACTGAAGCTGAGATTTGAAAGAGCAACATAAAGTAGATTGGGGTATTGGCAAGGGAAGCCTTGATGAGAGTACTTCTGCCAGCCATAGACAGGTATCGCCCTTTCCATCCCGCCAGTCTTCTATCTATTTTATCATTGACGTGGGCCCACAACTGCTTATTGGGTTTCCCAAGGCCGAGGGGGAGCCCTAGGTAGAAGATTGGGATTTCTTCGACTGCACACTCCCAATCTGGGATAAATTCCTGGTTAGGGAAGGTTTAGACCAACCCCAATCATTTTAGATTTCGCCATATTGACCTTAAATCCAATGGCCAACCCGAAGCTAGCAAGGAAGATATTTAGGTCTTGACTTCGATCTTATTTGCATTGAGGAATACCGAGGTGTCATCTGCATATTGCAAGTGTGATACGCTTGGGCCCGTTCTACTTGATTTGAATCCAGAAAGTAAGCCAGCCTGGAAGATCCTAGAGATTGATTGGCTGAAGACCTCTCCCATTATGGTGAAAAGGAAACGAGAGAGGGGGTCTCCTTGTCTTAGACCCCTAGTCGAAGGGAAGAAGCCCTTAGGAGAACCGTTAATTAAGATGGAGAAGTAGGGACTAGAGTAGCAACCTCTCATCCACAATCTCCACCTCTCGCCGAATCTCATTCTGGATAGGGTTTGTTCTAGGATAGACCAATCAACTTGGTCATACACCTTCTCCCGGTCAATTTTGAAGATAAGCCCTGGCTTTTTTTGTCTAAAGCGAGAGTGAATACATTCATGAGCTACCAAGACTCCATCCAATATTTGTCTGTTCTTGATGAAAGCTGACTGGGATGGTGATATGACCAAATTTAGGACCTTTTTGATCTTGGAAGCCAGGACTTTGGAAAGGATCTTGTATGAGGAATTCAGGAGGCTAATAGGACAAAGTCTTTAATGTCCTGTGCTCCTTCTAACTTTGGCACTATCACTAAGAAGGTTGCATTCAAGGCTTTATTAAGTTTTCCGCGACTATAGAATTCCTCAAAAAACAAATGGAAACCTTCCTTAAAGGTGGTCCAGAATGTTTTGAAGAACGCCATTGGGATACCGTCTGGACCAGGCGTCTTGTCAGAGGCCAGGTCATTCACTGCCTTCTCGATTTCTTCCTCAGAAAAGGGTTGTTCTAGCCATTTTGCTCTATGGGTAGGGAGGGTTTTGAAAGCTCGGTCTCCCATGGTGGGTCGAGGTAGGTTTTGAGCTGCCTAAAGGTTCCTGAAGTGGGAAATTATGGCTTCTTCAATTTCTGGCACAGAATCAAACAACAATTCGCTAACTTTGATGGTTTGAATCAAGTTAGCTCGTTGTTGGCAATTTGCAACTCTATGGAAGAACTTGGTATTTAGGTCCCCTGACTTAAGCCAAGTTACTCTGGAACTTTGATACCAGTAAAGCTCTTCCTTTTTGAGTGTGGAAAAGAACTCCAGTTTAGTTGATTGTTTGAGGTCGGCCTCTACAGGTGAGAGGGCTCTAGACTCCTCTAACCTATCAAGGTCCTGTATGATATTCAGTTGTGTTTTTTTTGGAGGTTGTGAAGTTACCTTGTAGTGAAGAGCTCCAAGATTTAAGAGCCGACTTTAGGATTTGTAGTTTTTTTTGTAGTTTGAAGCCTGCCCTTCCTGTGACTAGGTTGAGGAAGATTGCCACCATAAAGGGATGAGGGAGGCAAGGTCCGTCTCTTGAATCCAGGCTAATTCGAACCAAAAAGGTTTGGGTCCCCTAGGGACAGGCTGGGTGTTAAGTAAAATTAGGCAGTGGTCTGAGGTGGGTATTGGGAGGGTTAAGGCGTACGACCCTGTTAAGGATTCTTCCCAACTAGGAGAGACCAGAAAGCGATCCAATGTAGATTGAGTGGGTTGGGCCCCATGATCCGACCACGTGAATTGATTCCCTATGAGAGGAATCTCAATCAGCTCGTGTTTGGATATGAGATCCGAGAACTCTATCATGCTTTTGGAAATAGTATTCGAGGAGTTTCTTTCGAAAGACCATCTGGTAATATTGAAGTCACCACCCAAGCACCAAATGGGATGAGGTAGGAAAGCTATGTCGTCAAGTTCTTCCCATAATCTAGGTCTCAAAGATGACCATTTAGGACCATAGACAGAAGTGAACTTCCATTCAAGGTTATCTGAGTTTCGGGATAGGAGGACGGTGACCGTGAAATCACCGATATGATAGGAGATTAGAGAGTGTTCAGTAGGGTTCCAAAATACCCAAATTCCTCCAGAGGCCCCTAAAGCTGGGCGAGAGATCCATTGACAAGGGGATCTAGCCCAAACCCTTATGACCGAGAGAAGGTCAGGCTCCGGTCGTTTGGTTTCTAAAAGCGTCAGTATGGAAGGTTTGAACTTGGCACAGAGGTCTCTAACGGCTTTTTGTTTAGAGGCCTGTCCAAGACTCCTTATATTCCATGATATGATTATCATCTTGGAATAGAAGAGGGGGTTGTTGCAGCCAGTCTGGAGGACCTCTTGGCCAAGGACCTTCCAGTGGACAAGAAGGACTCAGTGGACAAATCCGAGGGGTAGAATTGTCCTGGGTTAATAGAGGAAAAGAGGTTAAGTAGCACTTTATAACCTTTTTTCCTCCACTGCGATCCATCCCTTGTGGTAGAATCAAGAGAAAGGAGGAGCTGATGGTCTGAGTCCTCCAATAGAAATCCCATAAGACTAAAGAAGAACTTAACCTTTTCTTTGATGAGATCTGGGCTGTTCTCGACTTGGTTGCCTTCTCTAGATGACTCCTCTCTGAACGAAGAATCCTCCTACGAGTTCTCTGACACCTGGGAAGAGTAGCTAAAAGGGCGTAGGCCTTCAAAACCTGGCTGAGGAGGGCAAAGCGGAATGGAAGCGAGGCAGCACGGTGTAGGCGGGGCAGGAGGGCTGATAAGAAAAGGGGGGGGGGGGGCTGGTAGTTAGATTGGGAGATATTGAAAGCATTGATAATACCAGAGTCATTAGGAGAAGGGTAAGGTGGCGTAAGGTTAGGAGGGTGATAGGGGATACGGCTATAGCAAGGTGGGGGAAGGCAGAGAGGTAGGGGATCATTGGACACGAAGGCCCCTGTATCTATGATATGACCCACTATGAAGGAGGGGTTGAGAGCAAGGTGGAGTTGTGGTAGAGGCAGTTCAAAAAAGGGGAAAAGCTGTGCGAGGAATGAGGGGGTGACCATGAGTACGGAAAAAAGAGATGAGCGAGGAGTTGACTCGACAAATAAGAGTAAGAGCGGGATAAAGAGGGAGGTAATGGGCTAATATCGTTGCAATAGCCTCCATGTCCAGCGATGAGGGAGAACAACTGTGAACCATCAGGATGCCAATTGGGTAGTGGGACCAGTCCATGTCTGGGAAGGTGGGGGAGAAAGAGGTAGGAGGAAAGGTAGTAGGGTGCAAAGAGTAGGCTAGCAAATCTAGAGGGCGTTCGTTGGGAGGAATTGCCAGCAAAACAGAGTGATCCTCAGTCAGAGCCTCGTGCCTAAATATATCTGTTGAGACAGTCTCGAGGGGTAGCACCTCTTTGTCGGGATTCACCCCCAAGGTTACATTCGTAGAGGGGGGGATATAAGGGGAATGCTTCGATGCCTCTTGGGGAAAGGGAAGATTGGGAACTAAAATAGAGCAGTCTTCTGACATGGGTACCGTCTCTGCAGCAGATGGGGGAGGCATGACCGCTGGGGTTACAAGACCATTATGGCCCAAGGACAAAAGAGGGGAGGCCAAGGGATTGTGTCTCAAGGGGAGAGAAGGGGGGCAAGGGACGGAAGGCAGTCCCGATGGCACAGGAGTGGAGGCTAGGATGCTCACGTGGCTGTCTTTGGTTGGTGGCACAAGCTGATGGGGTGGTTAGGTTATCGTACCCGATGGCAGAGACGACGGCGAGGAGCAGTTTACTTGGACACGTAGCGAGGGTGATTTGGGATTTGGGGGAGCGGGTGGCGACATTAAGGCGTGCTGTATAGGTGTATCCACATATGGAACTGCAACAAGTGATACGCCTGTTCTGGCACATTTAATGTGTTCTCTGACTAGTGACACGTGTATTGGTTGAGGAACACGTGTTGTTCTCATGGAGGCATGCGGTATAGACGATCGGGACCTGGATTTCTCAGTGACCTTAATCCACTGTTTTGGCGGAGCCTTCTTCTTTGTTGTAGGTCGATTCCACAAAGCCAAGGACCATCTAGCAGTAATAGGAAAGAAAGAATCATCTACCTTGATCCAAATCGTAGGAGAGATGAGGGAAGGGTTTATGGTCTCGAGCAACACTTGCATCGACCCCATGGGAAGGACCTCCAGGGATTTCCAGTTATTGGAAATCAGTTGGCCCACGCTTGGGCAAGTTTCTTGAAGATGACTGGAGACCAAGCATGAAGAGGGATGTTGTGAAAAGTAACCTAATATTTGAGAGGTGACGAAGACCCTCCCTTGGGGGACCAAGGTTGCAGGAACAACTTTACCCTTTTGAAGGAAAGGTTAGAACAACTACTGGCTATTTACTGGGCCAAGGTCGAAGACAGGAAGGAGATAAGGATACCTCCCCTAGAAATGGTTCTGCATGTAATATTAGGTTCCTCCCAAAGTTTTTGTGCCCATTTTTCTATGCCCCTGATGTCATTACGCTGTAACCAACAAGCGCAGCTTGCAAATGGTTTGAAAGTGGACAAGAGACTGATTTTGAAGTTTCTATAATCAAGGGGTGAGCAGGAGGGGACGAGGCTATCAAGATGTCCGAGGGGGGTGGTGGGGGAGGAGGAGCATGGGGAATAGAGGTTATGGAGGCAACGACCTGTGCGTAAGACGTAGGACTAACATGCAGCCTTTTCAGGTGACTCATAGAGGATGGGCGACGATCCGAAGGGGGGACTGGAAGCCGAGGGTCAAGGTTATAAATTACCTCCCAATTGAAAAAAGGAGAAGTAAACGCTTGGTTCCTTCTGTGAAGATCGCTACTATTGGACCTCTGAGAGATGCTTCTACCCAAGGCTCCACCACCTCCTTCTGTCCGCCCAGACGCGGAGCCATTCTTGATATTCTCACTGCGCAGATGCGGTGCCATTCTTCCACTTTCATATCCTTTTAATGTCGAAAGGACATTTTTCGTCCATACAAATAGGTAATTAACTCCATGCCCTAAATTAAACATAGAAGGTCTTAGGTCCTTAATCCCCTTCATCTAACTTAAAATGGCCAAAACAGTACCAACTTAAATGCAACTTGCCCTAACTTTAAACAAATTTCCCACTAAGTCCCTAACTGATCAACAAGTAAAGTGATTAAAAATTAAAAAATTACCCTAAAATAACTAGAAAAGAATCCCAAATAATGATTGCTCTTCGTGTTCTTCTTGGTAGCTCTCTAGGGTTCACATCCTCCAAAAATGCACGAGAATTAGGAGGAATCTACTGCTTCCAAAGAAGAATACTCATCGCCTTGACCACATGATGTACTTTCCACATCATCATTCTCCCTAGGTTGAGGAGAGCTTGCCTTTGAGTTATCCATCTCTGGCCCATGATATACGGGCAGATCAGCAATATTGAAGATATCCGAAGTCTCTAATATGCTATGGCAAAGTGACCTTGTAAGCGTTGTTGCCCAGCTTTCGGTCATTCGACTTGTTGTATTTGTCTGCTGGATGTCTTCCCTCTTGTGGTACACCATCACTCAATCTCCTACTTCACCCATAGACACTCGATCAACCATGTTTTGGGCCCTATTGGGTGCTGCCATACTTGTAGTGCATAAGCACAACATACTTGGTCATGAACACATCGAAGAATAATTCTACCACGAACTTTGAAGCAGCTTAAGATTAATGTTATTTTACCCCCCTAATTTCCTTCAGCTCCCACGTAGTCATTAGATGTGGGGGTTCTCCTCTTGAAACAAGACAATGGCTGAAGTTGAACTCCAACCTCATGAATTACCTAATCAACCATTTGATGGGCACCTTCGATATTAAATTCACTAGCAAAAAGCTCAAAGGAAAATATCATCAATTCCTTAGGACGCACCTCAGATGGTACCCCATATTCAGGCAAGACATTAGGAGAAATAACATCCGTAGTACCATCGTCATCTCCTTGATCCTCCCTTACTTCACCTTGCTCTTCTTCATAGATAACATCACCCACCAAATCATCATTAAATATCGGATCCTCATCAAAGATGGGATCACTATTAAAGGCAGGATCACCATCTTCATCAAAAGGTTCCTTGTCACAGATTGAATCACCCATGAAATCAATACTGGTCATTAAGGATTTGGAGAAAAAAGTCCCTTCCCATTTCCTCGTCTACTAGGTGTAATCATGTTACGCGGAATCTACGAGGCCTTCCCTTGGTTACTAAATGTTACTTCAGGCTCTGATACCAAATTGATGTGGGAACATTGATATAAACAGTAAAATCAGGAAGAAAACAAGCCAAGCACAAGCAATAACTAGGAGAAACCCTAGGGTTTCTTTCTCACACCAAGCTAGGGTCAAAAGCCTAGAACCCCACGCACCACTTTTATATCCTTTTTTTATTTGAAGGACATTATTTGTTCATAAAAATAAGTAATTGATTCCCATTCCCTAACTTAAGCATAAAAGGTAACGCTCTTCATCTAATTTAAATGACCAAAACAGCCCCAACTTAAATGTAACTTTAATAAACACCCCAACTTTAGATAAAATTTCTATTGAGTACTTAACTTGTCCAGCAAATAACAGTAATGAAGAATCCAAAAATAACACTTGAATAACGAAAGATATCCAAATAATGCTTGCTCTTCTTGTTCTTCTTGGTTGCCCTTCTAGGGTTCACATCCTCCAAATATGCGCAAGAATTAGGAGGAATCTGATGTTCTCAAAGGAGATACTCATCACCCTAACCACTTTAACTGCAGCTTTTGTGATGCGAAAACTGAAATTTCCCATTCCGCAATTAGTTTATCATTTTCTCATAGGTGAAGACTTTGTGGTCCTAACTAGTGTACTTCCACATTTTAGTTGATGGCTTTTATTCCACAAGTGGCTACTTATGCTATACATTGGGAAACAGTGGTAATGTATTATGCTGGTGTGATGATAATGATTTCATGAGTGACATTGGATATGCGTGCAATACATATGGTACTTGTTTGATTTGTCCTTGTCTGAACTGATGACATTTAAAGTGCAGGTATGTGGGCTTAAAACTCTCGTCAAGAGTTATTTACCATACAAAGGAGCTCGTGATGATCTTAACATTAAAGGGTTGTTGAGCATCTTGTTGAAGCTACTTCAGTATGGAAACATTTCTGAAGAAGTTCTTTCAAGGTTTGTAAGAAGCAGTTGATGATCTTCAGTTTTCCAGCATAGTTGATTTTATTTTCTCAACTAAGTTTGATGTTATGCTCTTATTATTTTTATGTGGGACAAAGGTTAAATGAAAGATGGTAAATATGCCATTAGTTCTAGCATAACCATCAAGGCACCTGATGTTAATACTGGAAATTAGGAGTAACATTGTTTCATTATAGTATTAAAATAACGCATGAGGAAAATGATGAAAATGCCAAAATGTCAAAAAAATAAGGCACCATAATGTTCAAGATGAAATTTAAAATGCTGGCCATACCACTTGTGTGCTAGTTTAACAGTATCCTCAGCTTTTAGTAATGAGGATCTAAGGCTCAATCCTAGTTCATCTAGAACAAGGATTGATGCAGCCCTTCTATGTTCGTTGTTCCCTCCCTCTATTGCTGTGGACTCACCAAACAAAGTTCTACTTTTTGGGTCGCTTGAGTACTTGCAAATTATAGGCCATAGGTTATGTCTCTCCTTTTCTTTCAGATTTGTTGTCCTGTGATCAGTAACTGCGTCGATCAATTTAGTCCTATTCGTTTGCTATCATCAGTACCAGTTTTGGAATCTCAGTCCATCTGATCCTCTCAGTACAACAGGGTATGTTTTCCAATGAAGCTAAATCAACCTCTGGTTGAAATGGTGCTTTCTTTAGAAATTAGTTTCACCTTCAAGGTTGAAATGGTGCTTTCTTTAGAAATTAGTTTCACCTTCAAACAGTAATTTTGGGTTTTTCTTTCATCAAATGTTACTGGTTTTCATTAAGCTTTCCAAGTTGACATTGTTGTAGTTCAAGACTGCATTTCATTGTCTCCTTTACTTCCACAATTGTGCCGTTTTTGGGCAGGACTAGATTTGTTCTTACTTCTTGGTTTTCTCATGACCCACGTGTGGGTCATATATTGTCCCAACTCTTTGGATTTGGGTCATTGACTTCTTTCTCTTTTGTGTCTACCAGGACCTATGCTGTTTTTTCTTCCTTTTCATTTATATTTCCTGCTTTTGGCTCGTGAAATTTTGTGTACCCACGCGGGTTGATGATATTATATGCTGCATACAGTGAAAGTGACAAGGCTCATGTCAGATTGGCTGCGGCAAAGTCTGTCGCCCGACTTGCCCGGAGATGGGATTGGCATATATCACCTCAGCTTTTTCACTTAACGGTACAACGAGCTCAGGTAAGCATTTGTGTTTCAATCATCAAATATATTTTTATTTCTGAAGATCTGTTCCTGGAAGATGCTTCCCAGCCTACTCCTATCGTTGTCAATTGATGTGAAAGGAGCCTGGGAAATTAAATCCGACTTTCTTTTGATCTTAGACAAGCAAAAATTTAACTAGTGGAGGAAATAAGGTGCTGTAAATTAAGCCATGGGAAGAAGAAGCTCTCTTTCTTCTTTCATAGAATAATTCTTTTCACCAAAAAAAAAAAACAAGTCTCTTTTCTAAGGGGAAAGTTTCACCTTAAATACAAGTCAAAATAACAAAAACAATAAAGTCCCAAAATTTACTCCCTCTCTAAAGTTTGTACCCCCTTATGTCACCCATGTTAACCTCTCCCTCTTGCTTTCCCACATTAAACTCCATAAATCTCATACTCAAAAAAAAAAAAAACTTCGTAAATCTCTCTCTCTCTCTGTCTCTCTCTCTCACACACACACACAATCCACAATCTCTCTTTCTCATGTACTTCTCTCTAACATCACATGGGTCCCACCAAGCATAAGGGAAGGGATCACTTTCAATCCACCTCACATGACTACCTCCTCTCCTTTCCTTTCCTAAAGATACAAAAAACCCCATAAATAAAACCCCATAAAAATAAAAATAAAAACCCCTTAAATAAAGCAACCTAAAGAAACTCAAACTTATCCCAAAGAAGTAAGTTTGACTCAATTACTACTCTTGCCCCCTTACTAAATGAAATACTTCCTTGGTCCCCCCATAACAATAACTAAAGCCCACTAAATGAAATAGTCCCATCCAAGTCCCATAATTCACGTTAACAAAATAAATAAAGAAGTCCAATCCCACACTAGAATTTCTCCAAAATAAATTTCAGCCTAATTCCTGAACACGTCGGATGCGATTTGCATCATTAATCTACCTTCCAGTCCATGTATATTTGGGCTCTCTCTGATGCAATAACATACTAATATTTGAACCGACTCTTGGGCAATGCTTGCTTTAATTGGTTAAAATAGACATTATGGAGTATGATGTGCAAGGGTTGCTGAATGTTAGAAGGCAATATGATCCAGTTCTTTTTCTTTTTGGATTATTAAAGATGAGACTTCTGAACGATTTTTTAGCATTTCATTAATTACTTCTCCTGGGATATTGATAAGCCTTTCCTTATGCATGGCTTACAGTAGTTCTGGTTTCTGCAATGCAATCATTTCTTTTGGTTTCAGCACAATATTACAAACTATATGTTACTTATTTTTTCTAGCAAGTCAACTCTTCCCGGGGAGTCACGTCTGCATATCGTTATTAGCTTCTCGTTGCGTAGCGTCTTTCACCATCAGTGTTGGGAAAGTTTGTTGCCCAATAACCTGTGTTTGTATTCAGTCAACTTCATGATATAATAACTTCTCCTCTAGTATGTGCATACTTTTTTCAGGTGTAAATTTTCTGAAATTATCCCCATTGGATTTACCTACCAGGGGTACTCCTGTCTCATATGGATTTAGCTGATTTGGGGCAGTTTAAAGGCTGATATTGAATTGTGTGCACCGTCAACCTCTTTCACATTGGCTGACCACTTAGACTGATTCAATGTTTGCATCTTTGAAAATTTAAATCAGCATGACCTGGGAAACGTACTGTACAAGTCGTGTAGAGCATATCATTCTTGATGCATACCAAGATTCAATGAGTTGCACTTGTCCTGTGTAAATGAATCCGCTATAACTATTATGTAGAACTACTGAGTCAATATTCTGCAGAAAATGCATGCCCTTACTGCCTAAGTCAAAATTGGCTTTGTGGGGATCCTAAGTCAAAATTGGCTTTATTGGAGATCCTCTTGTCCTATAATTAAACTAAATAGCTTTGATTAATCTCCTGCTTGCTCTTGTTTTCTTGACCTTCTGTTATACTTTGTGCTTGCAGGACTCATCTGATTATGTTCGCAGGCTTTTTTTGGGAAAAATCCATAAGCTCTTGAAGGAGCATGCCATTCCAAACAAATATGCATGTTCATTTGCATTGGCTTCATCAGATTGCCTAAAACATATCCGTGATGATGTAGGTTGCGACTGTCATGCATTGATGGTGCTCTCAGTACCTTTGTATTTGCCATCAGGAAATGATTAATGTCTTTGATTCTATTTAATTGGTTTTATTATCTAGTCAGCAAAATATTTAGCAGGATTCATTGAGGAATACCGACGAGAAGCTCAAAAACGTCAAGCATCTGCCATCCAAGATTTGGAAGGTGCAACCATGATGAACTTCCCGGAATATGTTCTGGTGTTCCTAGTTCATGTTCTTGCTCATGATCCAGGCTTCCCAGATCAAGACTCTGAAGATGAAGATGTTTATACTAGATTTTGCAGGTATATTAAATAATCTTTCATTGGTGCTTCTGGCAGAGGAATACCACTTATGTTTTTTTTAAGTTTCCAACAAAATTAGTTGATTTGAAGCTCTTCACATCTTGAAAAGGCTTAAAATAGAACATGTGGTTTTCCTGGGACACTTTGTATTGCTTTCCTGGTAGATATTCAAAAATGTTGTTTCTTAGAGAAATATTATATGCTCCATTTGCTCATACAGCCAATATGATCTGCGTGTGGATTTTGGTATATTCTTATGCTTTTTCCTGTCTCCTGTCTTTATTGTATTTTTTGTTTGTTCTTTGCAGCCCACTGGTTCTATTCTTGAAGGCACTAATTACCCCTGATCTTGTGGATAACTCCAAGGATGGGTGTGACAATGTATCATATATAGTTAGTATATTTTCTGCCATTAAAAAGGCTGAGGATGCTGCAGATAAAAGCCTGACTTCTGTAAGTCTTGTTGCTCTTCTAAAAGTACCTATCTTTATTATTTCATATTTATAACTTACTGACTCTTTATTTTTCACTGCAGAGGTTATGTATTTTATCTGATATTGGAATTCATGTTACAAAAGCATTTGGACATAACACCTCTTCTGCTCAGACACCAAGATTGGTGTATCTGCCGGCATCATTTTATAGAGTTAGTGAGGATGCAAAGACTGAGAAAGTATGTATACATGCATACAGATAATTTTTCTACTGTTCGATGCCTGAAAAGGTTATTGTGTATCTTATTTCATTGATCTCGGCAGGGTGATGTGAACCATCTATCGGATTATTTGATTGATGGAAAGCTCATAGAAAAGATCTTTAATGGGTCTGGATCATGTAGTGCTCAGGTAGCTTTTTAGTATAATACACCATCTTTTAGTATTTTGCTGTTTTCTGTATGCTAAATCTGAATCAGCGTTTGTTTGAAATAACTGATGGCTGCACCTTTTTGTTCCGTTTGGATAATAATCATCAAATAAAACAAGCTAGAAATTTTCAGGAATGCTCTTTACTTCCAAATGATAGAAAGAACACTTCAAAGACACTTCTTTCGTGGAAGCAAGCTGAGTCATTGCTGAGTGAAGTAGAAGAAGAAAGGGACAATTCTGTTCGTCATGCAAAGGGAAATTTTGTAAAATCAAATCAACAAGTCAACCCAAAAGGAAAGCGTAAAGGTGCCCCATCACCTATTTCGGAGCAACTACTATTTGCGGGTTCCGCTGACCATAAGAAGCTAAAACAATCATCAAAGAACATTGAGTCTGGAGTGTTAAAAAAAAAACTTGTTCCTCTCACTAGCTCTATCACGGCGAACCGATCAACTACTTCTTCAGTAATATCTGAAAAGGAGGCAGGAAACTTAAACGGCATTTTCAGGCTTCGTAAAGGAAAGAAGGTGATCGGTGAAACTTCTAGTGAGGCTCTGAAATTTTGTGAAAGCAAACGCAATAGACCATTCAAGTTTAAGGTTAGAAAAAGTTTGGTACTTTCTGGATTCTGGTTCCAAAATGGTCACAGACGATTTCCTTTTCTGATTCTGGCTGTGGTTTGTCTGGGCCATGTGTTGAAGGAGCTTAAAGATGTGGATGAGTTGGTTGGACAGAGAATCAAACTATGGTCACCATTTGACAAGTGGTAAACTGTAAACTTTTGAAACAATATTCTTTTGTATCTTTCTGCTTTGTTGTAACATTTCTTTACTGTCTCCTGCAGCTTCTATATTGGTATTGTAAATGAGTTTGATCATGAAAGCCAAACACACAAGGTAAGTTGAACCTGTAGAATTTTAAATGGTGTTTCTTTGATGCGATATGTTATATTCTTCTTTTCTGTACAAAAAATAACCTTAAATTGATTTGGGAATGCTCATGTGAAAATATTCTACACTATAAGAGAAACTTGTCCAAAAGTGCAGCAAGGGTATCTGCCTTTCGTCATTTTTTCGTGTACTTTTTTATGGTTGAGCCAAATTATGCTCTTTGAAGGGGTGCATTTAGCAGCTGCATTTGTGAATTTATGGATTGCCATTTCTTTGAGAAGTGCTAGAGAAATCGTTTTAACTTAAAATTTTGCTTCCATGCCTTAAAAAAGTGTTAAGACTTTGTATCTTCTTAGCTAAATATGCTTGTTTAAGCATGAAAGACACTTTGATCATTTCACTATATGATAACTGGAGTTATGTTATGTAGAAGCTTGGTGTGTCTCTTGCATCTATTTCTCTTGATGCTGCAGCCACAAATCTCTATTTTGTTAAGTTAATTTGGGTTTCTTAAGATGAGTATTCCAAATCACATCATCTATACCAATGAAGTGCGTTATCATATGTGAGTTAGCGTTTCTTCAATATGTGGTATTTTAAGGATCTCCAAAGCCTTCAGGGTAGTTCTTTTGCAATTCTCTAACTTAAATGGGGGAGTTATTGCTAATTTTTTAATTTGTATCTTGTGTATCCAATTTCTGAATCTTCCCTGAATAGAGACCACAATGTCACCTATTTTTTATTTTAAGATCTATGTCAATTCAATCTTTGCTCCATTTGTTTCAGAAAGTGAATACTAGAAACTGAAGATGAGTTTATGACAGTTGGGGGCTGTTTAGTTGTTTTAGTGCCCATTCTTGCACTTGTACTTTATTTAGCAGCAATTGCACTGCCTATAATGTGGTTTCCATTTCATATTTACATCTAAGGTCTTTTTCGGTTGGAGTATTACGGCTTCGTCAGAGGGAGAAGATGCAATTTGAGTAATTTCATTTGCATTCTCTCTTAGTTAGTGCATGATACTGCTCATTCGAGTTTGCCTGCTTTTGGTGCATTTTATGCTTTCATTTGTAGGTAATTCTTAAAATATAACAAATGCATTTCTAGGAAATGGATTGTGAAACAAATGCAAGAGACATGGTGGGAAAAAAAGACATGTTCAGTAGTCCACTGATGTTTAGATGAGAACATGAAAAATGCGTGGACCTTTAATTATGTGGCAAAGAGGCGGAATTAAAGCATGTAAAGTGATTTAGAATTTAATGGAAATGCCTGGGAATGTGTGGAAGACTTTGGCAGAACATTGGGAACTTGCAAGAAACTTAGTTTAGTGACCCTCATACCCAGGAACCATTTCTTTCTCTCAAAACCCATTGCGCTCTAGTTATTTCTGGCTATTACTATCCGTTACCTTTTTTTTCTTTTTTTATTTTGTTTTATTTTATTTTTTGTTAACTCCTTTCCAGTGGCACTCTTGTTCCCACAACTTTTCTGATAAAGAAAGGGACAATACGTGGTGATTGGTGGGTTATATGAGGAGAATATGTGGAAAATGTGAGCGAAGTGTAAAAGAAACAAATTTCAGAAACAAAATCACAGTTGATACTGAGAAATGCTTTCTGGGAAATGCTTTTTCCCACAAACAAACGAGATCCCTGCTGGTGTGGTTTGTCTGCAACCACCTTTTGTTGGTTTTTCTTATTTACCTGAAAACAATGGTAATGATGGTATGCTTGTCATAGTTGTCCGTTTTGGGTGCGTTCCTGGGAAAGGGAACTGGTCGGTCCGCTGAACTGTGGATTGCTGGAAGATCCTTGTGGTTAGGATCGTTGTCCGTACAATCCTATATCATATTAGCATTGGGCACAAACCTGAATCAGTGCATACGAATCACTGCCGAGTAGAGAAAACATCATATGCACTGTATCTTACACTTGTAACTGAGTTCAAACCCGCTAGAAACAAGGATCACTATATAGGGATCCGTGTTCCATCCAAGATCCCTGCCAGGAATTGTGGGATTGAGGTTCTGGACCGGGTCCATGACCTTGCCTGCAAGGTTCCAGCAACTATGATACTTGTGTAAGTTTGTTTACTTGAACAGCTAAAGGGAAGTATGACTTGTTGAATATGGTACCGTTCAACTTGGAACATGTTTTAAACTTTCTGGCTTATTTGGCACTTAACTGTTGAAGAAATTTACAGTTACATTGTGGGTTGCTTATGCTATATCAATTTTTGAAAGAGACTGCGGAGTCTGGAGTTTCTTTGAGAATGCCACATGGAGTTCGAAATCAGCTTCCGTATTTTTTATTTGATTCACTACTCTTGTGTCTTCTGTGGATTTTATGATCTGAAGGCGTTCCCTTTGTTCTTTTGGTTTTTATTTCATCACTGGTGTGTATCATCCAAGTGCATGATATTTAACTGTTGTATTGTAGCCTTTGCTCACTTATTTAAGTTATTTTAAGTTTGTATCGTTTTCTTAACTCATTGTAACTTGAATTATTTTTGGAAGATATCATATGATAATGGGGAAATCGAGCGGCTTTGCTTAACGAATGAGTGTTGGGAGCGGATTAATAATGAGGTATGTGAGCTAGATTACTTTATTATGTTGCGTATTGGGTATGGCTGATTGTGATATAATTCATCCTTTTACAGGAATCTAACGGGCTTCTTTCAACAGAAAGGTGAGTTCTCATGACTGCTTTTTTCCAGTCTTTCTCAAGAAGATGTTGGTTTAAATCAGGAAAATTTCACTTGGAATTTTAAAGGAATTTATCAGACAACCTTTTTCTTGTTAACTGAAATTATTTATGGATGAAATTTTTGTCAGCTACTTTAGATTACGTTATAGCTTGTTGATTCATGCTCAACTCATCGAACTACAATGTTAATAAATGATGTGGGTACTTACCCAAAAAAACCTTGCTGTTTCACAAAATAAATGATGTGGGTACTTACCCAAAAAAACCTTGCTGTTTCACAAAATAAATGATGTGGGTATTATATATTATTTATTTATTTTATAAAAATGGGGTAGTTCCTAACTGGTACCAATAATAGGAAATTCCATGAAAATCCTATGGAACTCTTTCATTTGGAACTATTCATTGTAGAATAAATAGCACTTCAAAATGGAGATCCGTTCCTGCACATTTCAGTTTAGCAAATCTCTGTCATGTGTATCTCGGTCTCTGCACCGCATTTTACTTTGGAGTATACTATTTGGGAACTGAAATTTGTAGAGGTTGAATTTCATTGAAATTTCTGACTCTGTAGGTCTTTTTGATTTCAGTCTTCTGTGTTGCAGAATGCTATTATTATACTGTTAAATTTCAATGTGTTTCTTGTACTTCCCTTGTTTAACCTTATCTTAGAGTGCACCATGGTTCATAAACTGTTGTAATCTGCGTTCTCTGATGAGGAATAAGCTCTATTGTTTAAAGTTTTTGAAGGTTTATTGACAAGGTATATTTGATTTTTTCCCCCCTAAAAGATGTCCTTATCCATACGAAAGGGCCCATACTCCCTCTTATGTCCGTTGGAAGAAATAGAAAGAAATAGACACTCCACTGCAGAAGGTTGCACTGACTGTGGATGACATTTTTCATGTAAAGAAGTATATTTGCCATAATAGCAATTCTGCGCCATTGCACCTGACTTTCATTCCAATTTGTGTCAACTTATTTGGGTTACTCCTGACGGGTGTTACCAAGTCAACGTCTCCTGGTGAAGAAATGAACTGTCCAGGCATTCTGAAACTGTTGAGTCAAATTAATGGAGAACATAAATAATTCTTTTTGACTTTTGGAAGTTAGGAATTTGCATATCTACTGAAGGAAACTCAGAAATTTAGAGCAAGCAATTGTTAGAGAACCTAGGGAGAGAAGAGAGAATAGATAGAGATATATGAAAGAGATGTGTGAGAGAAGAGTGAGTGCGTTGACTACTATGTATTATAAAAAATATGAAAGGACTAAACTGCCCATACAAATAACAAAGGAAATTCGGTACTAGAACTAGAATAACAAAGGACTCTAGCACTGCCCTCAAGCTTGAGCATAAATGTTACCCATGCCTAGCTTGGAACAAATAGTTTGGAACATATTATGACCAGGGCCTTCCGTGAAAATGTTTACTAGTTGAACATTAGATTTCACGTATGGAGTAAACACCTGCTTAGTGGCAACTCTCTCTCATTTGCATGACTGTCTACTTCAATATGCTTGGTCCTTTCATAAAATACTAGATTATTGGCTATATAAGTGGCAGCTTTATTATCGCATCTTCGTGGGTTTAACAATTGTAAAACCCACTCCTGCGTTAGTGTTTTCAGCCACATCAATGTTACATGGCATTGCTCTATACCTAGCCCTGCACTACATCTGGCCACAACATTTGTTTTTGTGCTTCTCCATGTGACCTTGCATAATAACCTGTGGAAGACCCGCCTGTCAGATGGTGAACTTGCCTCAATCAGCATCCGAGTAACTTTCAATGGCTAAATCATTGTTTGGCTTGTAAATCAAACCTTAATCCGGGGCTCCCTTTAGATGCCTTGAAATCCTACCAGCAGCATCTCAGTGAGGAATCCTTGGAGCGTGCATAAACCAGCTTACAACTCTTACTGCAAAAGCAATATCAGACCTGGTGATGGTAAAATAAATCAACTTGCGTACGAATCATTTTTACATTCATGAATCCTCAAATAACTTCCACTTATTGGCCAATAATTTTGCATTTGAATCCATAGGCGTATCCACTAGTCTACACCCAACATTCCAGTTTCTGTCAACAAATCAGTCATGTATTTTCTTTGAGCCAAACTAATGCCATACTTTATCTGGCTACTTCAATTCCTAGAAAATGTTGCAGCGAGCCTAAATCCTCCATCTAAATATATTGTTTTAGATGTCTTTTCAAATAACTGATTCTTTCTTAATCATTGCCAGTAATGGCAATATCATCAATGTTGACAATTAAAACAATTATTCAGGAGTCCTATTTCCAAATAAACACCTCATGATTTACATGACTGCTCCTAATCCATGTGCCTCTACAATTTCTATAAATTTTTGGAACCATGCACATAGGGTCTGTTTCAGGCCATAAATGGCTTTCTTCAACTTACACACCCATAAGCAACAAACCCAGGTGGTTGCTCGATGTACACCTCTTGTAAATCATCATGGGGGAAAGCATTCTTGATGTCAAGCTGCTACAATGGCCATCCCTTGATGGTAGCCACATATATATAACCACTCGAATTGAATTAAGCTTAGCAACATGGGCAAATGTTTCAAAGTAGTCAATGCTAAATGTTTGTGTGTACCTGTTGGCAACCAATCTGGCTTTTAATTTTCCTACAGTGCCATCAGGTTGATATTTGATTGCAGAAACCCAGTGACACCCAACAATCATTTTTCCAGCTGGTAACTCTGTGAGTTCCTATGTTCCATTTGAATGAAATAGTGCATCCATCTCTTCTTCCATCGCTTTCTTCCACCTAGTATGAGAAAGTTCTTCTTGATAGGTCTTAGGAAAATAAATAGATAAAAGAGCTAAAACAAAACTTTGATATGATGGAGACAAATTTGTAAAGGTAACAAAATGTGCAATCGTATGTTGAGTACAAGACTTGATACCTTTACAAATGGCATTAAGTGCATCATCATCATAAAAAGGACGTGGATCAATATATGAAGATAGTGAGGGATGTCCACCCTACATTTTCTTCTGGTATAAACATTTATGGGCTGCTCCTAGGAAACATCATGATATGTATATGTGCTAGATTCAGTGGAGTTAGGTAATTGGGGTGAAGAAGAAGTATCAACATGAATAGGAAGAGGAATCATAGAAGGAAAGGACTTTGAAACTTCTTTAAAGGCAGGATAAAAATACTTGTGTCAAGCACACGACTCTCTTCTGAAAAATAAAGAGTATTTTAAAAAAGATAACATCAACACAAACAAATTTCTTTCATAAACCAGGATGATAATAACGATAACCTTTATGGAAGCATGAATACCCGAGAAAGACAAACTTGACACGCCGGGGATCTAGCTTATCGTTACCAGTATCTAACATATGAGCAAAAAAATACACTCAAAACACTTGAGGAGGAACAACAAACTATGGAGCATTACAAGGGAACTGAGTGTGGTGTTATTCCATTTAAGATTGCAAAGGGTATACGCTTAATTAAATAGCATAAGGCCAATACAAATATAAAAGCACAATTAGGTCCTAGAACTTAAATAACAAATAACTTTTAATGGTAATAATGGTGAGCATGATGTATTATTCAAATGAAGCTCATTTATATCACACATATTATTAAGAGGTTGCTATATCAATAAAGAGGATTCAGGCTTGGGCTTGATTAGTCCCAAGTTCGAATCCCGCCTCTATGCTATCCAATATTGTAAAATTCGCTGATGTTTGTGTTTCTAAATGTTTTCGAAATGGGAAATTGATGCAAAATTGTTCATAGATTTTGCTTTTTAATAAAAAAAATTAAAACTTTAGGTGTTGGGTGATGTCACTACCTTTTTGTGGACACCAGTGCCATATCCTACGCTCAAATCACATGTTTTCAAATATCCTACGTTCAAATTACATGTTTTCACAAATGCGACCCTATCTTGCATCAAATACTCTTTTGTTCAAATCCCTTCAATTCACAATTTTGACCATATCCTATAATCCAATCTTATGCTTTCTAAAAAAAATTGTAATATTTCTCTGTAATTTTTATGTTTTTCATTTTTCTAAGTAAATGTATAAAAGTTTCTTACCATTTTTTAATTTGTGTTTCCCATGTCAAACACCTTTGGAACATATCCAAACTGACACTTGTTTTAGTGTCTGGGTAACATAGGTCATAATGGTTGAAATATTGTGATTTATTACGAATGGTCTAAAGATTGTGATAGTAATGGAAAATTTTCAATTTTTCAGTTGACCTTTATGTGTTAAGTTTGTTGGGGTTTTGTGGCCTTTAAAGGCTATGAGAGCATGTAAATATAAATTATAGTGGATTATACACTTCAGTGGGAGTGTGTGTGTTTGTTGACTGACTTAGGATTAGGCAGTCTATGACCCTAGTCATGTCTAAAACCCTTACCCGTGGGCGTACGTTACTACTGAAAAAGGTTTTTCATAGGGCCATCCCTTGATGTTGGAGAGATGCTCAAGGATGGTTTATAGGTCGGAACTTTGTGGTCTCGTGTGTGCAGATATAGGCTTGTGAGAGCGAGAGTTAAATCTTCAACAAACTCCGTACGGTAGGTACACATGACAACCACATTACCATGAAGCAACCCTGAAAAGGGGTACTGGTAATGTGCGTGTTACTTGCTCTTAAGGGTCGCAACCTGTAATCCACATTCGAAGACTGCGGTTCTTATCTATTGGTCGAATTTGATTAGTCATTCATGGGCCTCTGCATGAGACTGTGGGTCATGGGTCTTGGTGGGTTAGTTTGAGTAGATAGTCGTGGATTGCGGTTATTGGGTCGGGAGGAGTTTCTTGACAGTTACTTATCTTGATCCACTGGTACCAATCTACATCTAAATATTTTGTTTTTAATATAATTAATGTTTCTGTTAATTTTAGAAATTTTTTTCATAATTTTTAAAATTGATTTCAGTGATAAAAAAAAAAGACACGCGTAGAGGTTGTTTCTGAAATTGTGGTACTGTATGAGAGTGTATAGAAACCAAATCTCATACACTTAAGAGTACAATATGTTAAAACTCAAAACAATACAATTTTACACAATACTCTTGAACTTCAACTTACAAATTGAAACTACAGCAAGGTTACCATGGTTACAGTGGATAAATGATTTCAAAATACACTAAACAAAAAGAAAATACAACTCAATTAGGGTCCCTTGTCCTAACAAAATAAACTACTCAAGGAGATTCATCAAACTACAATGTATGAGGTGCTTTTGAAAATTCTGCACCATAGAAAATTACAATGCAAATTATACGTCAATAAACTCCATAAAACTCAATATGACATGATCTCCAACATAACAACACAAATAGACTCAAGTGTATAATGCAACATGTCCATGGGAAGCCAATTAGAGCTCTCGGGTGCTCAGTTTACGGCTTTGAGTCTTTAGCATGTGCCATTGGGTAACATGTGATGACATAAGTCAAAATTTGGCCAAATTCATCATCTCAGGAGTGGGAAACCAAGTATCTACTGATATATATTTAAAACATGGAAGGATTTACAGAGATCAAGAGATCAAAGAAAATGAAAAAATCATGGGAGAAATCGAGGCTCTTAAAACACAAAACCAGTTCAATTTAATTCACAATTCATGCTACATAAATTCGGCATAATCTCCTCTTATGAAAATAAGAATTTGAGCCATCAAAATGAAGATCTAATTGACTAATTTGGTCATGAAAATCACATAAAAATATTAGTAAAAAATGCTCCAAAAATCATAGGTAGAAGCTCATGGAAACTAGATCAAATTATGCATAGAAGATGCCTTCAACTATATGGATCAAGAGGGATCAAGGTTGATTCAAGAGATCAATGATCTAACATTAAATGATGAAGATAGCTTGCTGTAATTTACAGCAAGAAGAATCAACTAGAATCAAAGGAAATTGAAGTGACCTTAAGACTAGATCATTCATGGCTTAAATTTGAGCTCTGGTTCACCATTAGTGGAGTTCACCATTGGTTCACCTTCAAACCAACATTCAAGAGAGAGAAAGGAAGAGAAGGCCTTTGGTCGTGCGACTCTAGGAGGGTAGAGAGAGAAAAAGTGGCGTGCCACTTAGAGAGAGACTGTGTGAACTCGTGTAGAATGGAGGCTTAAGGGGGAGTATTTATAAGCTTTTAACCATTAAGTGTATAGATGCTTCTAGATTGATGAATCTTGACGCTCCATGTATTCATCCAATGGCTATTAAGAGAGGCTTGATCCTAGCCCACCATTCACCATCATGCCATCAAGATTTGTGGTATAGATTTAAACACCGTTATCCTCTTTTAATTCACTCCAATTTCCCAATTATCAAAATGCCTTGTTCTTTACATTTAATTGAACCAAAACCCAAGATGGAGGGTATACCCTCGTGGTAATTTGTCAAAATTCCAGCAAAAAGGATAATTAAAAAGTGCCCTCCATTTTATAAGAGCATGTGAGGCTAATGAAATCATGCCCCTTTTAAAAACCTCACACATGTGTACAAACCCCTTGCTTTTCACATTTAACATGTGCTCAAAATATTTTTCCAAAATCACAGTATTGCATAAAATACCATAATACAATGCCCTTTACTGAATTCAACAAAAGGACATGGGGGACCCCAAGGGGGGTTGATGTCAACCCCATGCATCCTCCATTTGGGGTGACGTGGGACCCCCTAGACCTCCATGTGGACACCCATTGGTCATTTGGGTGTCCCGTGTGTGTCCTGTGGGGCTGTCCTTAATTATCATTTCATGCAAATATTATGGAAAATGCATTGTCTTTCTTAGAAAAATTCTCAAAAATCCACTAATGATTTTCCTCAAAATAAATCATTTTGACATTATTTAAAAAGCATTTACAAGGGAAATTAGGATCTTTGGAGTTGAATTATGAATCAAAGTACTTCACTCGACTAGACCCAGAATCCAAAACCACTTTCTGGTATGACCCAACTAACTTATGACCCACAGTTTATAATCAGGGGCTCATGTTCTTAGTCCATCAAAGTCAAACCAATGAGTGACTCTGAAGCCCCAAGAGGACATGCACACACATGGTGTGGGGGTTCCTCTCTTGGCACATGTCCGTGCCTCTTCCCAGTGGACCTGTAAGAGCGGCTTCCCATGCATTGCAATCATTTATGCACATTCTACAAGGTTTTAAGAGTCAAGGATTTAGACAAATGCCCTCTATTGGCCCCTATACATGCCATACATGGCTATCTCATCATCGAGCTCATATCACATAATCATATAAACATATAAATCGCATTGCTCTAGCCCATCTCTTCATCACAAGTCAGAAACATAATAACCAGCCTTAACAAGAGGTAACCCTTAACCCTCTCGGTACCTCCCATGCATATAAATCTTCCTCATGACCCACTCGGGTTTCTGTGACTTTTGGACCCAGTGTGTCAAGATCCTGGAGTCATGTCGCTCTTTTACTCCCATTGAAGTTAAGAGCTATCCAAAATGTCGGAATTTAAGGCCTTGAAGGGACATGATTCCAACAATGCAGAGGGGCACATGGACCTTTGGAGCTAGCCCCACATGTGCACCACATCACATGGGTCGCGTGTGGAACCCATTGGACCGGCCCACACCTCACACATGGAGATGGCATGCCCGCCTCTCTTGCTTTTTAGTTTTTATTTATATGAAATTTGATGTCTCATTTAAGTTAAGGAAATCTTTTTGAAACATGATTTATGTCATTATTTTGTGGGAGTCGATTATATGAAAATATTGTTTGTATCTTTGACCACATTTTTTTTTTTTTGACTTCCTTCAATTTTGTTAGAGATAAAGGAAGTTCAAGAATTTAAGATTGTTCGTATCCTAGTTTGACTAAAAGTGAGATATAGGTCAAACATTCAGGGAATAAGGTTTCTAGATTCCTCCCTAAATCATGATACTTGATTTATAGATGGATGACATAGATCTATCCTTTTTCATCCCACAAAATTCTTATTGGTCATGATAAGTCTTAACTGTACAGGCAATACATAGGGCCCTTGGGGCCTATAAAGGAGGGGACACCCCCCCCACCCC
>NW_006499159.1:3479680-3490709 GCF_000471905.2 Amborella trichopoda
CGGGCCGTACTAACGGAGGGACGACCCCCCACCCCCCACCCCCCCTACCCCCCCTCCCCTCCTCTCTCTCTCTCTCTCTCTCTCGTTGGTGGCATGCACCACCGTAAGAGTTCTTAAGGAGGTGGTGCGCACCGCCTAGGGCTTATAGAGGGATGCATTCCCATCCGTAAGAAGAAGGCAGGTGCCTTGTGCCATTTCAAAGGGTTACATAAAACCCTAGGTCTAAACTATGTTCTCATAAAATGCTAGATTTGTGAGGTATAGCTAAAAGAAGCATCCCGGCTTAGAAAATCCATCAAGCTTAATAGGATCAGAGTGCAAAATCAGTAAAGAAATCGGGTGTGGGGTGTAATAAAACCTATGGGGGTGACCCTAGCCCTACGCAAATTTGAGTAAGTCTCCTATGTTGTTTGCTTTTATTTTCCCGTCATCTTTGCGTGTTTATTTAAATATTCAAGAATATTGATTGTACTAAAATTGTTAATGGAAGTGCTTTTTTCATTCTTGGATTGTGTCTTATTCTATTTGGCAGTAAAAACTAAGATCCTTTGTTGTTTTTGGGTTATTTATTGTTTACAGAAGTGTGCATTGTGGCACTTGTAAGTGGAATTCAGATACAGAAATAAAAGAAAAGGAGAAAAAATTTTATTTTACTTATGGCGTCACTAAGGATATGGCCTTTAATAGAGCAGAATGGAAAACCAGGATTCACATAGCCAACCTCAATTAATTGGGAAAAGGCTAAAATGATGATGATGAAATTCTGCATAGGCACTTCTTTTAAAGATTTCCACATATGTACAAATATAACGAGAAATATGTATACCACATTTGTTTGAAATGGACATATTTCACCAAGAACGAGGCGATATTTTGTTATATGTATATATCATCATTCACCTGTATTTGACTTATCATAGTCAAATGGATATAGTTTTCCATGAGGCTGCTTTCCATTAGGTGTGGCTCAAATTTGGTATGCAGATACGCTACTGACGAAGTAGAATTCTGGTTTAGATTGAGAAAAGCATGCAAGTTTTCAGAAGTGTCTCGTGTTTAAATTACTCATAGTTAATCAGATCTGCAGTCTGGGGTATGCTTTTACGACAGACTAGTCCTCTTTTGTTGTTTGTAATTATCATTATAAGTGTTGAATGACCTGATGATTCTTGTGGCTGTCTTCTGATTCCCTAAACCTTTGAAGGTCAGCAGTGGACCTATATTACTGCTCATTGTGTTACATGGTCCTTGAAATCTCGTGTAACCCCATTGATATTTCTTCCCTTACACGGCATAGATGACACATGATAACTGTTATATGATGACGATACCCGTGTTCTGCTTTATTATTTTCTTTGGAGTGCTGGAATGGCTTATTTCATCCAATACGTCCAGTTTATCTAAAGTTTCCTTTGGATTTTGTTGTACCATTTTTGTCTTGGAAAAGCCCATTCCATGAGTTAGTCTTGCCTTAGTTACGATGACATGGTGCTCCCTGACTTTTCACAGTAAAGATCATCACAGAAGTTCATTTATTGCTACTGAAGTTTCGACAATGGGTGAAACAGAATCTTCTCACGCGCAGTAAGAAAATGCATTTTGTTTTTGGGAATTATTTTATATTCTTTGGATTGATTAATGTTATTGTTGCAGTGAGATTGTGCTGGATTTTAATCTCAGTAGTGATGTGAGTGATGAAGAGCTTGATAATTCCGGTGAAGATAACATGGTCTGTGTACCATCTTCATCAGACAAAGCAGAAGAGGACATAAGCAAAGTGGATAGTGAAGTGACTGCAGGTGATTTCTCCTTTTTCTCTTATTTAGCTGTTAATATGTTAGGCATTTTAGTGATGCCTAATATATTGTAGATTTGGGGATGTTGAGAAGAACTCTCAATGTGTATCGTAGATTTGGCCGTTTCTTATCACGAAGTGAGTTTTGATCCTTTTCTAACAACTGATTATAAAATAAGAAACTTCTGCAGGTGCTGCCTGTATACTCATGGCTTCCAGGAACTAAAAACCTGTTCTATATGTGAAGGTAGAGACCATTGACATGACAAATGCATGTGAGCATGCACACATGCAACGGCGTGGAATAGGAAATGTCAACAAAATTATCCTTATAACTGTATTAGTGTCTGATCATAAAGATTTCATGTTCGCAGCCCAATTTAAAGCAACTTGACTATTTCAGGTGGTTGTGCAAGGTGGATAATTCCTAATGTGTGCATGTATGGGCACATGCTTGCACGTCTATGAATAGATACTTCATGATGCTATCTATTTGAATGCTTTTTCCAACTTGATTGCTTCAAGTCTAGGATTTCGTGCTCCCACACACTTTATTGTTGAATCAAAATCCACTTTAGCCTTGTGGGATGTCTGTGATTTGCATGTAAAGGGTTTGAGAGAGGTGGGCCCATAACTTGAACATATTGAGAATGTCTCTGGAGCATATTGGTCAAATCTTGGAGTATTTCGTGTTATTGGTGATGCACTTGATAATGCATTTTTTATATTTATTGATAATGCCGGAGTAAGTTTGATTACTAAAACCATGCCCGCATCCTATGGATGGTTTCCCTGTCATCTAATTGTGTGAAATTTTTGTACAGGAAAAAGGGAGCCAGGCCGGAGAGTACGCAAGCCAGGAGCTTCTACTACCACAACGTCGGTGTCAGAAGTTACTAACATTGTGAGTTTTGTTTTAATATTTTATTCAGAAACATATACACTGCATTTGCCACCACTTTTATATACTCTATATGCACAAGTGCTTTGTAAAAAACTGTCTTATATACTAATTTTTAAAATTGGAAATCTCTTGAACAGCATTTGATTGTAGTTTCTAGAAGGAATAACAGATACAGGAGTTCCCACAGAATAAATAGCACTAGAGATTGAAAAGCTAACGCAGCAAGAGTTACAATGCATAATAAGAGAGAGTTCCAGAATATGTATAACAGTACAGTATTCTATGGTTTGCTTCAATCTTCGGATGCCTAATTAGTGGCTTTTATGACAAATAGGTTTAGAAAACTTCTCTGCTACTAAGGTGTCCTAGTAAAGCGACAGGGCCTTTCCTAAAGACAATTTGCTCCGTCTTTTCGCGTCTTCTCTTGTTTGTTTTTTTAATTTATTCCAGCAGTTATTATCTTCCGTGTTTGTACACAGTTTCTCATCTCTCTCTCTCTCTCTCTCATCATGCATTTGCATGTGCCAGGGGTTCAACTCTTACCTATTTCTGTGCTAAGTGTATGAGTTTGTGTTGCTTATGATGTGTTTTTTTCCTGCAGGGTCTTCGACGTTCTCGTAGGAGGAGAAACTGAATCTGCATCCCTTGCTAGTGTACATTGGTAGGAGACTTGAGTACATGAAGAACAGCATGCTTGTAAATGCCCATTTTGTCTCATTTTACTCACCTTGTATATCTCGTCCGGGTTCCGTAGAATTTTGCATTTTTGCCTTTTCAATGCGTCCTGCTTAGCACTGTTTTTTTATATATCAAAATTAAGCTGTGGTTTGGCCATTTCCTAGCAGGCCGCCTTGTATCCATAGATTTTGATGTATTTGTCCCTTGCTTGATCCTCATACTGCCCAATAGAATGAGAGGGTGATTTGGAAGTCATAGTTTTACAAGGAGAATGGGAATGCACGTGGCAAGGAAATGAAACAAAAAGAGAAGCAAAATCTTGTTGTGATCTTACATTTTGAGCCACAACCAAATAGTATTTGAGTCTGATTAGTATGATCATGTTAATGTTGTGGTTGAAACGAGGCATCACCACAGGAATGGCTAGAGATGGAGAAGGATCATGCCAAACATTTCTCACTAATTCAACAGTATATCGCTCACCTATGAACGTTGATTAGACGGTGATGACCATATGGCAACTTTACCATGATCTTATAGATCTTAGTACATTTTTTTTTCCAAATCAACCTGATTTTAGATCTTTCTTGGCTGGTGGTTGCTTCTCTTGAGAATGTAATGTGGGTTTCATGTATTTCTTCTTTCAAATAAATGACCCTTAGGAGGAGATTTTTCGGGACATTAATGGTGATTTTGTCGTTTGTGAGAGATTAGGAAAATGTAGGAAATAGTACCTGAAAGTATTTTCCAAAGCAAAAATACAAAGAAGTAGAAATGCAATACCTTGAGAAAAAAAAGTGAATATGTAGCGAGGAAGAGAGAAAAAAGTTAAATCCACATGGTGTAACGGATTAATGTATTTCCGCCCAAGTATTTGCTTGAGGAAACTTTTCTACATTGTCCCCTCACATAAAATATATAAAATACAAGTTAGCCTACAAGTGTCTGATTTTGATCAAACGGTTGACTGTTTGGTTTTTGCAATAACGTTTGTATATGGTTACAACATTAAAATGTAGAATTAAAGGTCCACTTCATAAATCTAATTTCGATGTAGGAAAACCCCAAATTGATGATCTCGATATCGAGATGTATGAATATGTATGAATATGAAAAAAAAAAAAGGATGTTAGTATGTAAAATAGTGTATCTTGAAATACATTATTAGGAACGTCTATTTTTAAGATTTTGTGTTTATAAATATACTTGATTTGAATTATTTTTAGAGTCTAAAATTTTTTAATTAGAGATGAACATTGATTCTCAAGTTAGTCTAAGAATATTTTATATTAAGTTATATTTATAATAAAAATTAGGTGCCTTAATTGGATTATTTAAGGTTGTAACCTTATACAAACATACCTATCTTATGGGATTTTCTGTAGAGAGATTATTTATTTTTTTTAATGGAAGTCACAATTATTCTCGTCTTTTAAATTTCAAAGTGTTGTAAAAATGTCATTGAATAGACAGTTCTAAAAAAAAAGTTGGACTCAATCCAAGCCATCCAATGTGGCATAAACAAAGTTCTAAATTATTTTATTTCTTTTGGAATTCGTTACTCACCTTAAGCCATGCAACTTGACATCGAGTAAAAATAATAGTGATCTCTATGTACAAAAGATAAAAAGTTTGTAGACTTTCTATTATCTTATAAATCATTTCACTATAAAGAGCCCTCTTTTCTTCTTTTTTTTCCACTTAATTGGAAAGAGGTTTCTTAATAAAATAATTTACCAAAGTACCCACGTAATTAGAGGGCTGCTTTAGTTAGAAATCTTTTTTATTTTCACGAGACGCGGCCTTATAAGAGGTGGTGGTTTATCGAATAATTTAAAATAGAACAGTTTTTGGGGTGACTTTTTAATTGAAATTATTCACAATATCTATTTAGATCGGACGGCTAGCCCACATATAAATGTTTCCCTTGCATGGCATGGATGAAATAAAATGGTTCTTTGGATGATTGGGCCACGCATTGGAATTAAATTTTGGGTGCAGTTTGTATAGAGCCTAGGCTCTAAACAATCAAATTAGAGCCTATCTTCAAATAGTGTCAAGAAATGCGGTTGCAACACATGAAATTTTTGTGATAGCATTAGAATATATTTTTACTTTTATTTATAAATTTCAAAGCTTCAAAAATGGTGTAGATCGATAGATCTATGAAAACTTGAAAATATTGAAAATTGGCGGTCCAAAAATGCATTACAACACAACATACATTATTTCCAAAACTTGAAATCCTTTTTTTTCTCATGTCCATGCATCTTGATGTCGAGATGATCAATTTTAGGATATTTGGGCAACAAAACAATCTCTTCTAGTAAAAGTTTTGAGGTAGGCTCTAATTTGATTGTTTAGAGCCTCGGCTCTACATGAACTTTTCCCTTAAATATTTACCCAAGTAATACCCTCTTTTTTTTCTTTTTCTTTTTTGACAAGATGAGTGACGCAACGTCCATTTGCAACATTTGTAATACCCATTACAAAAAGATCAAAAAACCCTCAAATCCAATCATCTCGACCTTGAGATACATTTACATAATATATATATAAGGACTTGAATATAGTATATCTTGTAATGCATTATCTGGGCCGTCAATTTTTAATATTTTCAAGTATTTATAGATCTGCTTGATCTAAAATATTTTTGGAACTTTGAATTTTATAATTGGACATGAAAATAAATATTTGGTCCATCATAAAGATCATTGGTACTAAAATGACATCGTTTGACATTATTTTAAGGTGCACCTTATTCTGATTGTTTAGGGCCTCAGCCTTAGACAAAACACACCCTTAAAAGGAAAAGGACAAAGTTTTTACCAAAGTAATACAAAATCCGGGCAGGGGAATTTTGTTGTTGTCTATATTTGAAGTTTTCTTGTGGCTTATATCATGAGGAGTTTAGTATTAAATTAATAATTTTTTGTTGAGATTGATAAAGGCGAATTTAAAAAGTGCGATAGAAAAATAAAGATGTAAAAAATTTCAACCTAAGAAAATTGACATTAATTTTTTTATGCAAATCATAATGAAAGGCGAATATAATGTATTCCTGCTAGACTATACTATTCATTTGCTCCCTTAGGCCTAAAAGGTATTTAGTATGATTTTTTAATTTAGAACTTTGAGATCCACCTACGGACCACAAGAGAACTATTTTGTCCAAAAATTAGATGATTCCTCTTCAATATTTAAATTTCCATTTTTTTTAGGCGACCAGTTGAAATTTATTTTTTGGGAAGTTTAATAAAATACCCTTTAACATGTTAACTATTTAAAGTTTTACCTATGACTCTTGATTTCAATTCAAACTACTCATCAGAGATACATGATCACGAGTTCAAACAGTCGCACACAGGTAAATTGGTGAATATTTCATCTCTTATAGGTATTTTGATTAATTACCCTCTCTTTTCTTTTTGAAGTTGTTCACCAGGTTCAAGAAGTTTCATCCCTACAATTAGGGGGTCTAAGAATACATCTTAGGTCAGTTTTATCTGAGGGAGCAAATGGACAGGCGTGGTTTTCTATGGTCCGGTTGTAGAAGGATTTATTTTCAGCATAATTAAAATATAAAAAATATTCCAAATTTCTCTTGAATTGCCTCATTGAGTATGTGTTTAATGTTTTGTTTTTTTTTTTTGGAGAGAGAGAAAAAGTTGTATAGAAGTTGTCGACCTTAAACAATCAAAGCAAGACATACCCCCAAATTATATTGGTAGATGTGGTTTCATGGCCAAAAACCCTTATGGTAGTTTGAAAATTTATTTTCACCACCATAAAATTTAAAGCTCTAAAAATAATGTAGATCAAATAGATCCATAAACTCTTAAAATATTGAAAATCAATGCTTTAACTAATATAAATATATAGTATTTTTAAGACTTGGAAGTCTTTTGTCATATCCATATATCCTGAGATCAAGATTATCAATTTGAGTATTTTTTGACATCATAAGAGCTTTATATTTTTGAAGTACGTTATTTTTACAATATAAGGTTGTTGCCTTATATAGACTTTATCCAGCTATTTTGGGTAAATGACATGTTCCTTTACAAAAACAGAATGCTATTTTCGCTTTAAATTACATGTATATTATTGGCGTAAATTTTTTTTGTTGTGATGATAATGAGAAGCCTTAAAATAATGTGATAAATTCATTTACCATGATATTATAAAAGTTATCATGCAATAATTCTATAGTAATATAATAAAATATTCTTCAAATTTCATGTTACAGCCATTTATTTAACCCTAAATTTTATATATGCATTCGTTTCATTTATTGAACAATAAAAATAAATAAATGAAAAAACACCTTAGAAAATATTTTTTTTTTTAGCCCAGCTATTATAAGTCATCTACTTTAGTGAGATGCTTAAATTAGGGCTTGAAATTTGTTCTTTTCAAATTTTTTAGGTAGCTCTAATATCATTAGATTTATAACGTTCAAAAAGAAAACCTGATTTTGAATTCATAAATGCTTAGATATTGAAATTCACCAAATAAATAGTCAAAATTTGTTGTTTGAGGGCACTCATTTTGATTATATTTGGAATGCAAATTAAATTTTATTTTTTTGAATTGATTATTGAGATGAAAAGAGTGTGTGTGTAGAACTTGGGTTCGTATAAATGCTACAAACATAATTTCTAGAAGTGTGGTTCCATTATATTATAATGACACAGTGACATGAAACTATTCTGCTTTTATATACATATATATAATTTTATTTTATTTTATTTTATCAGAGATAATTGTCATTGTTATATTGTTAGAATACTTCAGGATAAAAATTTGGACAATACTCTTCCCCAATGGTTAATCAATTTGGGATGAGGTTATTTTTGTGCATGTTGTTGAACCTTCATATGCGGTCTTTCTTATGTCGCGAAAATAAGAAAAGACCCTAATACTATAGATATTGTAGGATAGTTGCCTATCTTTAGGAGGAGGCTAAGAGAGGTGGTATAGAGAGAGGTGCGTAGGTATCTCTAGGGGAAGAGAGAAGAAATCTGAAAATAATAGGATTATTCTAAAAAAATTAAAAAAACCATTCAAATGGTAGTTATCTTTGAGGGGATTTTTTTATTTCTCTCTCACGATCCACTCTCATTTTAGGAACTAATATAGATAGATATATTATGATCCTCTCTGCTTCCTCTTTCTTTTTTCGTAGTTTTACTTATTTCTATAATATTATTCCTAAAAAATTGGTAAAAGTATATCAATTTGGAAATCTTTTGTGATCTCTAATGCCAGTTGTAGTGAGCTTTTCTCTTTCCTTATTTCAAATTGATACATGTATATCTTTTTGAAAAATTTTGAGATCTCTTTTTATGAGTTCCTCTTTCCTTATCTCTCTACCAAGTCCACATGAGGGAGCTAAAAATATATTAGCAACAATCCCATGCTTTAGATATATAGGAATGTATACATCGTTGGATATTATAGTAAGTACATTCCTATATCAGAATATATATATATATTATAGTAAGTACATTCCTATATCAAAAAATATGTACGTCTTGCTTCCTCATGCCTTTGTGTTGCATATTTTGTTATTTGATTTACCCTGTGCTATTTGTTTGGTTTATTCCTTTTATCTATTCGCATATGTAATAGAATCAACCTCTCGAGGATCTCGCAATTTCTCAAGGGGGATCCCCCAATTTCTCAAGGGCAAGCTTTTTATGCTTCCCCTATAACATAAAACTTATATACTTCCCCTTATCCAACCATACATTCTGAATGGAGGGCTAAGATTTCTCCAATCACAATGTCCTGTCTTTATACTATTCTATTTGTAATTTTTTCTATAAATTATTTTAATACCAAATTTTGAACATCCAGTCCTCTATTAAACTCGCATAGCGAAAAATATATAAAAAAAATATTTTCAATAAAATAAAATGATCAAAACTGAAAGTTTCAAGGGGTATTTTAGTCATTATATTTTATCGAAAATTTATTTTTTATATTTTTTATAGGTGCGCCCCAATGAGTAGATGGCATGTACCAAATTTTATATTCATATAATTTGTATAAAAAAATTAAAAATAAAATATTTGATACATCGGATCTAAGATAAACGGTGAGTGGCTCTCTTGATCAAAATTGGACGGTTGGATGGTAGGAGAAGCATAGATCTTCTATACTGCAGGAGAAGTATAGAAACCTTTCCCATTTCTCAATGATTAACATCAAAAAGCACTACTCCAAGGATTTACAGTGGGGAAGTCAGGGCCCTACATGTTTTTTTAAGTACATTAGGAGTTAGATTTTTGGTGTTACTGCGTTTTTTGTATTAGCTATGTTTGTATTTTTTTTTAAGTGTTCTTCTCATTTTTTTAAGTGTCCTTGCTTTCCTCAAGGTATGTAATTATATTTTTTAAATTTCATAAGCATATGTTTTGAATTAATTTGTATATTATCTTATTTTCCGGGTCTTCTATTTGAAGTAAAAAATAATAAACAAAAATTATAAAGAATTAAAATAACTACAGTTTTACTCTACTTCACAATTTTATAATAATAATATGTTTCTTATGCATTATATATGTGATGGGATACTTACGTTTCCATTGATGAATGTGAACTTAATTGTGCAATAGAGTTAATTATTTGATCCCATAATCGCAAATGTCTTGTATCGTACTTACTTCTATAAGTCTCTTTGGGATAAGAAGGAAAGGTTAATATTCATTTTTCTACATATAAATTTTGCAATTACAATATTTTTCAGATATTATTTACCATTGAATGAAGCTTTTATTTAATTTTTGCCATTGTTCCTATTTTGTATTTTTTAGATGTTCATATTTTAGGTAAGTCATAGTAATTATTTTCTGTTTCTTTTCTTCTTCTTTTTTGCATTACCTATGTTTGTACTTTTTTAGTGTTCTTCCCATTTTATGAAGGTTGAATAGCACATTAATCTTTTAAGGTAAGAGAAACCTTGATTTTCCCAAGGTACAGTAATTATTTTTTTTTGAAATTTCATAAGCACATTTTTTAATTAATTTATACATTATCTTATTTTGTGGAAGTTCTATTTGAAGTAAAAATAACAAACAAAAATTATAAGCAATTAAAATAATTACAAATTTTTACTCTACTTCACAACTTAGTGAGCTTTCCACATAAATATTATTTTTTATGTTTTCAATGATAAAAATATATATTTTTTATATTATTGTTATCTAAATAATTGAATTTTTTATTGATGAAAATGGCTAATTTTGTGTGCTTAATTTTGTGATATGGTAAATTGTTTGATCCCATAGTAATTTTTTACATTATCCCTATATGTGTATTTTAGGTGTTCATATTGAAGGCAAGTTGTAGTAATTATTATTATTATTTTATTTTATTTTATTTTTTGTATTAGCTATGTTTGTATTTTTGTTAGGTGTTCTTCTCATTTTGTGAGGATTGAGAAACACATAAATCTTTAAAGGGGAGAGAAATCTTGCTTTTCCTTATGTATATATTTATATTTTAAAAATTTAATAAGAACCTGCATTGAATTAATTTATGCATTATCTTATTTTGTAGATGTTCTTTAATCTTCAAAGATATAAGAAACCTTACTTTTCCCAAGGTATGTAATTATTTTTTTTGAAATTTCATAAGAACCTTCT
>NW_006499159.1:3491347-3502567 GCF_000471905.2 Amborella trichopoda
TGAATCTAGGTCTATCTGATGATCACGGATGTCCGATAGTATTTAAATTTTAGTTTTTTGTGTACAAATCACTCGAAATTTTAAGTGTGTGTTCTTCTCATCAAGGCGTACCTAATAAAAATATTTGTGAAAAATAAAATGATTAAAATACCCCCAAAATAGCCGTTGAGCTCATATGAATCCCATCTTTTTTCATATATATATATATATATATATATTATTTTTGTCATCTAAAAAATTCATGCTTTCATTAGATAGTCAATGCTTTTTACTTACACGCAAAGCAGGTGTCATGAAAATACGAAAGGTTCCTAATTCTATATAGGTAATAGAAGGCATTCCTTAAATACGAAGGAACCCTAATTCTATATAGGTTGTAGGAGACATTCCCACATTTAAGGTAATAGATTAAGCAAGAGTTAAGGGGTGAAAAGTGTCGCAGAAATAAAAAGGGATACTAATTCTATAGAGCTTGTAGGATACATTCCAAACTATAAAGAAGAGGGATAGAATAAGCACTTATTTTAGCATAACTAAATTTAAAAGAGAGAGAGAATATGAGTATACACAAGAGTGATATGTTAATATTGTTTCCATATCTCCATATTATTTCTATATATTAATTAGAGAGACAGGGAGAGAATATGAGTGCGCACAAGATAGAGATATCAATATTGTGAGAGAATTTGAGAAGGAGCGAGAGAGCATGCACAATAGATAGAAAATGAGAAAGGAGAGAGAGCATGCACAAGAGATAGAGAATGAGAGATTTTAGGAGAGACGAGAGATTTTCAGGAAAGCTTTTAAAGAGTAGAGAAATAGAGAATCTCTTAGCCATGATTTTAGGAAACTAAGGTTTCAGTAGGATTTATTACATAAAAATGATCAGTAAAAAAGTTCTTATTATCTAAGCAGTGATTTGTGATGAATCAAATTTTTTATTAATAGATTTCTTTGATCATTGAATATTTAGTTAATCTGCTACAAATATTTGCATACGTGCAATGCACATAATTCAACTAGTGCTAAATAAAATTGAATATGCATTAATTTCATAAAACACATCACCGTACAAGAATGTGATTGTATACAATGAGACCATTTACCTTCATAATTACTTACAAGCACCCGATGGGAAATATGATAGTTTGGGTGTGTCCATGGAGATTTTGGGTTGTTTCCCCTTTTAGTGAGATAAAATCTCGTTTGCTCTCAAAGTTGTTCTCTTCCTAGACTGAGGTCTAGTTATGGAATAAATATGAGAGATATGCATGGTGTCGTTTGGGTGAGCAAGTTTAAAAAGGTTTGCTCGACTGTGTTTTTGTCGAGGTTTGTTCCAAAATCTTTGAAATAACTTTCATTGGTATAGTAGATTTCAGTTTGTCGTGCCCGTGGATATAGCCCTTTTAGGGAAAACCATATAAATCTTTGTATTATTGTGTTATGTATTTTATGATTTATTTCTCATATTTTATTTGCTAAATATTAACCCATCGGGTTTAGAGCTTCCGCGCACGACAAGTGGTATCAGAGCACAACAAGTGGTATCAGAGCCTGGTTTGGGGTTTTCGGTATGGCAGTAAAAGTTTTGAATGTAAAGTTCGAGGTGGAGAAATTTTATGATAAACACTATTTTTCTATAAGAATAATGAATAAATTTATTTGGCAAAAGATGAAGAATTTATGAAGCTATTCAATCAGAAAATCCTGTCTATCTCGCACTCCATATACTCTCTCTTTCTCTCTCTCTCTATCTAATCTCATTGTCTCTCTCTAACCCTTTCATTCCTCACCTATAGTGAAAATTTATCTGAGTAATGATACTGCCTTCGTTCTTAAAGAAAGTGAGATAGTTGTTGCGGGTACTGCTCTCCTCTCTTTCTCTTCATCCTATTTTTGGTAGAGAGAGAAATGATAAGCAGGGTTAGGCTTCCTTACAGGTGAGAAATGGAAGGGGTTAGAGAGAGACAATGAGATTAGAGAGAAAACGAGTATGGGGCACGAAATAGGCAGGATTTATGGTTGGATAGGGAAAGGGCAACGGGAAGAGAGCTGTTTTCCAAGTTTGTTTTCAATTTTATGAAATTTTGACTGGTGCTATCCCAATCGTCCCTTGTTTTCCAAGTTTGTTTTCAATTTTATGAAATTTTGACTGGTGCTATCCCAATCGTCCCTTTAGATTTGACAACTGGGAGACTAGTCACATATTTTTCTTATATGGGTGGGGTCACATATAAACATTTCCCCTTATCATATGCATGGCCTTGTGTTAATGGGGATTGGCTTTCAAAATCAAATGGTTGAAGCAAGCCTTTAAAGAGCGTACTACTGAGTTGGCAATCACTTTTACAAGAGGAGGGCATGATCAAGGGTTGAGAGTAAGATGTTTTGATGGAGAAATATGGACCAAGAGATTCCCTTTGGCCCTTGAGTATTTGGAAAGTAGTAAAGATAGTTGTTATTTAGGAACGAGTAGTTATTTTTGCCAAGGAGGCAACGGGCCACAATTAAGTAACTCCAACTGGCAAGCAATACATCTTGTATCATTTCTTTATCATTAACGGTATTCAATGTGGACCACATATAATGTGGCGCGCTCAGTATTCAAAAAATTGGACCAAAAACCGGGTAAAGGCATTTACAAGTAACCGGTAAACCAGCCGGCTCAACTGGCCCAAATGGACAAGTCCTAACTAGTCAAAAAAAATGTTTAAAAATTTTATCAGAAAATATTAAAAATTTAAAAATATATGAAAATTATATTTAAAGTATGATTAAACAAAGCATACCCAAATGAAGTTGAAAATGAGTAGAAACGGACTTTAAAAAAATTGTTTTGTGCTTACGAGTATTTTTGAAATTTTTCAAAAAAAAATAGGAATACATAAAAATAAGTATTAATGGCCAAAAAACCTTCTAATATTTTTCCAAAATGATAAAAAATATTAAAATATGTATTACAAACAAACCCCTTATTTTTTAAGTATTTATATAATTTTTAAAAATATCCTGCCGAATCACCAAAACCGGCCAATGACCGATTCCAATCTAACCAAGCAGTTTCAATTTGAACCGACTGATTTCACAAACACGGGGCACACCCTTGTGTATTTTTATTTTGGATGTTGGAGAACTTAAAGCTCTAGAGATGCATTTGGTTTCTTTTTTGGACAAGGGTGTCGTTTTTACCCAATGTGTCAATCTTAAAAAATCTAGGGAGGACTCATCTCTAGATTTTGTTGAAAGATGTAATTTTGGTATCAAAAAATTATAAGATGGCCTAAAAATTTATTTTCATCACTAACCATGAAACTTAAAACTAAAAAAATGGTATAAATCAAGTAAATTTGTTAACATATGAAAATCTTGAAAGTAGACTGCCCAAATCATTCGCTATGAGAATCAATTTCAGGTTTTTCTAACAGGGAAACAACCTTTTTCAAAGAATTTTTGAAGCACAACTTAGTTCTATAGTACAAGGTCGATACCTTAAACAAACTTTTGCCTTCGGACAATTGAAAATGGAGCCCTAAAAAGGGGTTCATCTTGAACGCTATCTTCACTATTTCAAGTGCTTTAAGTTTTTTTGGGAAAAGTTTATAATAATATCATATGTATTTTTATTGTAAAGAGGTCACAATCACTTTTTATCGTTGGGAACGAAAGTGTGGTTAGAGATGTGTCATGGATTATATTAAAATATAAATAGAATAAAATTTTATGATACACTCCAAACAATTATATTTCATATTTGAACTGTAGATAATTTTCGCGTACTTTGTGGTAGACGTCCTTGCGATTTAATTTTTTTGCCCTTTTAAGTAAACACTGTGGTTTAGAATCAAGGTAGGGTCCTCAATCCATTGAGGTGGCGTATCTGAAAGGGACACCACAACAACATTATCCAATAACTGCAATGAGAACAAATTTTAGGAGATAAGGATTATATATTATTCTAGCGAGTGATTGGTGACACTTGATGTTATTTTGACCTTAAAGTTTATATAAGGTGTCAATCTTTTATAAGTTTCACGTAAAAAAACCCACTAAAAAAAGTTGTTTTTATGCTAAAAAACCCTAAAATTTTTAATTTCGACCTTGAGATTTATAAACATGAAAAAAATAGATTCATAGTCTTACAAATAGTTTATTTTCTAATACATTATATATGGATCATCCATTTTCAAATGTCTATATATTTGCCTGAACGTCACTATTTTTTAAACCGTAAAGTTCATAACTTGGGTTAACAATAGATTTTCATAATTTACATAACTTGAGTCGACAATAGATTTTCATATCAAGGCTTTGTGGCACCGAAACTTCTTTTCAATAAAGTTTTGAGGTATACCGTACTGCAATGGTTTAAGGTTGACACCTCATACAAACCTCACCCTTAAAATAATACTGAGTCTTTATTGGGTCCTTTTGAAATCCGTAAAATCATTTTATATTATTTTATAAAAGTTTTGAGGGGAATTCCAATGGATTGGCTTGTAGCCACATTTGACGTGAATCACACTTAAATATGGAAAATGGTATTAAAAAACAGAAGAGAGTAAAGAATAGTTATAGTTTTAAACATGGCCCAAGAAACATGAGCAGATCATTGTCAACAGATCGTCCCTTCCGTTAAGTAACGCGGTGAGGGAATGAGATGCACCGGCCATTTTGATGTCGACAGCGGACACCTGATGGGTCGGATGGTTCATCCGCGTATCCTCAATTGGTGATCAAGAACGGGTCTAGGTTCAGTGACCTAAAACGTTTAGATATTAAAATAAATAAGATTAAATAAAAAATTTGGATTTTTTTTTTTTTATGTGGGGGTTGGTGTAAGGTTAAACGGAAAGATATTAAATAAATTTTAAAAAATAAAATAATTAAAAGGGGATTTTTGGGTGAAACTCAACCGGGACCTATATCATTCTAGAACCGATTCGGTCATTAACTGATTCCTATATGAAACGACATTCCAATATGAAATCCCCAGGCTTTAGAACAATGTAGCATAATAAACAAAATAATACAAGTATCATAAGTTACTAGAATTAGTGATTTAAAAGACATTGAATCAATTCATGATCGGTGGATGGTCAATCCAAATCTATAGAAACCCTGGAGTTACCCAACTCCCAAAGTTTTTTATCTTCTTATTATATTTCTTTGTTATTTGGTCCAGGCTCGGCCAATTTGAAAGACTTAGCTTGTGACCGAGTCAATCAGGGTTTTAAGACACTAAAAAAAATCAAATACCTATGTGAAATGAACTTTCAACATTGTACTTATATCGTTTGATTTAATTTCAAATGCCCTCATTAGTCTTAAAAGCGCCAAAAGTGTCAAATGCTAAATAGTGCATCTTTGATGGGTATTTTAATAAATTTTCAAAAAATTAAAAAAACATATGCAAATCTAGCGAGGGACAAATTGTGATGCTCAACGAATTTTTAATGAACACTATATAATAATATCTCATGATGCAGTTCTTTGTGTGAAACAATATTCAACTAGTGAATAGTAAAATATCATTAGGGAGATATCATTTTCTAACTGGTGCATTGTTGATAAGTTCCCTCTTAATTCTCCAAAATTCGTTTAAAAAAAAAAACAGCCAAGCCTTCCCAACTTAGATGGCTTGGCCATGTGCAATGCAAACTCAATACAGTACATGTTAGGAGGTGTGTATTAGTTTAAGTGAAAGAATGAAAAATAACAAGAGTATACCCAAAAAGACATGGTTTAAAGTAATAAGAAAAGATAAAGACTTATGACCTCACTGAAGGTACGACCCTTGATAGAATAGAAAGACTTACTAAGATTCGTCTAGACAACCCTTAATAGATAGAAAAAAAGCTTTGATGATGATGATATCATCTCTTCTTCTTTTTTAACAAAAATGATAACAATGATTCTCAAGCCCGCCCGTAACTAGAAGGAAAAAGTTTATATAAGGGCAAGGCCCTAAACAATCAAATTAAGGTGCATCTCAAAAGTTCACTAAAAGATGTTATTTCGATGCTATAAAATCCTTAAATTGATTATCTCGACCTCAAAATGTATAGACATGAGAAAAAATGGATTGTGAGTATTGGAAATAGCACATCTTGTAATGAATTTTCAGACCGTCAATTTTCAATTTTTTCAAGTATTCATAGATCTGTTCAATCTGTACTATTTTTTAAACTTTAAATTTTATAATTAGATATGAAAATAAATTTTCAAGTCATCACAACAATTTTCACTATTGAAACAACATCTTTCAACATTATTTGAAGGTGCGCCTTACTTTGATTGTTCAGGGCCTCCGGCCTTATACAAACCACACCCTAACTAGAATGCTTCCTAAACTTTGAAAAGAGAAAGGCACAAGAAGAAAAATGAGGAAGAGAGGAGAGAAGACATTGTGCATAAACCAGTGTGCATGGTTCCCAAAACAAGGAGCATAATGATTCTATATGGAAAACAAAGAAAATGCCATGAAATCACTTGCACCTAAAAATAGAATTATAAGAAACCGGCAATAGGAAGAATACAAAGTAGTGTATCTTGTTGATTAAAAAAATGCTAAAAAAACAATAAACAATTAATAGGGCCTTGGCCAGTGGACAACTTATATATAGAATAATACATGGGAAAAAATTTTCTTCATTCAAAAGGGAGAGAAATATATATATATATATAAAGAAAGTAAAAAACCAAAAGCATAATAAAAAATGATACGGACTGCGTGCTTACAACTCACAAGGCAAACCCTCGTGCAAAAAAGTATTTGCTCGAAAGCTTAGCATCAAAGGCAAACGAGGTGGGTCATGCATGGCATGTGATTTCCAGAGAGAGAAACCTTGCATGCCAACACGAACTCATGCGAAATATGAACTTCTAGAGAGAGATATCTCTCACCACATAAACGAACAAGAAATTATTGACAGAGCGAAAAGATTTGAGTTAAAAAAGGATGGATCTAATAAATGGTTGGGTAACGGGGTGCTACAACGTGACATCTTGAGTTTTATTTCTATTACGGGTAAAAAAACCGTTTTTTATGAATTAGATAAAAAAAAAATTTGAGTTAAACAAAATTAAAAAAAATTAAATGAGCTATACAATTCGTATCCCCAAGGTTTAAAATTAACCATTCAGATTGGGAATTGCTTAGCAAGAACGGATTTGATTGATGGCTTGTTGATGCCTTTAGAATCAGAGACCCAGACCTCTCATATTCACCTTGTTTTATGTATTTTTTTTTTTTTTCGTTTTTAAACTCGAAATCATCAAATGCATCATGCGCCCAAAAAAGATGCAATGGAACAATCCAACAATCCAATTAAGAGCACCTCCAAATTTTATTATAAGATGTAATTTTGGTGTAATTTTTTTAAGATTATCTGGTAGTCTATTTTCATCTCTAATTATCAAATTTTAAATTTTAAAAATTATAAAATCAGTAGATATATAAATATATGAAAATATTGATAATTGATGGTCTAGAAAATTTGTTGCAAGAAGCACTATTTATGAGACTCAAAATCATATATATATATTGATACATCTCGATGTCGAAATGATCTTTTAAAAGATTTTTCAATATAAAAAAAAACAATTTCTTATTAATTTTTTAGGTGTATCCTTAGGTCTACATTTTTAGAATGCAATAAACTTTTTCCCTAAGTATATATTATACAATTCAAAAAATTTGGAGTTTTATGCCAACCACAAAGGGAAAAGTTTATATAGAGCCGAGGATCTAAACAATCATATTTGAATCTACATCAAAAATTTCATCAAAAGAGGTTGTTTTGATCTCCAAATATCGTCAAATTAATCATTTCGACATCAAGATGCATATATATGAAAAAAAAAAAATTTCAAGTTTTGGTAATAATATATTTTGTAATATATTTTTGAACTGTCAATGTTTAAGGTTTTTAAATTTTCATAAATATGTCCATTTAATGTTATTTTTGAAGCTTTAAACTTTATAAATAAATATAAAAATACTTTTTAAAGTAATAACAAAAATCTTCCAAAATAAAATCATATTTCCCGATACTATTTGAAAATAGGCAACCTAGGCTCGATACAAACCGCATCCCCAATAAATCAAGATCACATCCACTCTAGTCACGCATTTTAGTCATTGTGATCATTTCCTTGGGTATTTCTGTCTTTTTCTGGCACGAAAACTTGGCGACGTGTCGCCACGATGCGGACTCCTTGTGGTCGATTACGAATGTGGGACCCATTTGGACATAGCCGATTGAATCGCTCCACACGTGTCAACAACGCTCGTACGTCTACCACCGAACGACGTGACACGTGTCGGTAACGACCCTCTCATTTAGGTCGAGCAGTTGATACCACGCGGACCTAGGCTCCCCATTATTCTGAATCTCGTCCACCAATAAATACCGAACACGTGTAAAGTAACGGACCGTTGACGGCGTTCAGAAGTTCTGACGCCGTTGGGTTCGGAGAGAACAAAGCTTTGGCCATCGTGCAATCCGCACCTGAGGCTCGGATTGAGTCGCTTAGAGGCTCGGAATAATTGGACGGTCGATTTTGGTTCGGGTTTATTTAGTGAGATCTGAACCCTGCTTTTAAGTTGGGTTTTGTGCCACAAGACCTGGAAGAAGAAGGGGGTTTTGCCGGGGTTTTGCCGTCTTTTTCGTAAGCTACACAATTTTCGCTCGTCTCTGGTTCTCTCTGTTCAAGCTCTCTCTTTAAGGTACTCTCTCTCTCTAGAAACTCCTCACCTCTCTCTCTAGAAAATCCCCACCTCTCTTTCTAAGGTACTCTTCTTTTATCTAGGGTTCTTCTGTCTTGCTTTCCTGTATTCCGGTCATCGTCTACAATCTCTGGAAGGTTCTCTTAGCCTGTGCGCTCTGGTTCTCTCTCTACTCTCCGCAAGGCTCTTTTGCGATTCTCTCTCTTAGGTATTCTCATCAGTTTCTCTCTAAGGTAATACACTCTGATTTTGATCCTTTCTCCTTCGATACACTCTCTCTCTCTCTGGAAAGTCTGGTTTGGATCCTGTAGATGCTACTTTCTCTCTCTATACTCTCTGAGGTACTCTCAGTTGTGTACTGGACGCTGTGGTTTGCGATCAACTCTCTCGCTGTATAGATCTTCGTTCTCCCTCTATATTATGTCTCTGTTTCTCTAACTATTCGCACGTTTTTTTTGTGAAATTCGGTTAGGCTTTGGTTCTGAAGTGGCCTTGGGGTTTGGTGCAGTCATGACGGAGCACAAGGAGGACTCTGGTTCGGTGGTGGAGTCCGTGATGGACAAGATAACTGAGACATTTCATCATGATGATGGATCATCGTCATCTTCGGATTCAGATGATGAGAAATCTTCCATTTCCTCGAAGATTAATCGCTTGTTTGGAAGGCAGAAACCTGTGCACAAGGTCCTTGGTGGAGGAAAGCGTATGTGACTCAAATTTTTACTTCGCTTTTTTGTTTATCATGATAGTTGTTTCTATCCTTGTTTTTTGGCGCTGAATCGAGGAGAGAGACTTAACTTCTTGTTTGATTCTTATAATATTGGAGAAATGAACAGTTCATTTGTGAAATATGTGGAGACTGTGCTGAAATTAGATGCACATGCCTAGATCTTGAAGCGGCCTGTCGGGGTTTGGCTATTTTTTTAAATGGATAAAAAATTGGGGCTTTGAGCTTGTGAAATCATTGTTTATTTTGTGAGCGCATTTGAATCAGCATTGATTTTGTTACTCTTCATATGTTTTTTAGTTAGGGTTTTTAAATTTGTGGAACCATCATTCCCTTTTGTGTGTTTACTTAATGGGTACGGTTTGTATAGAGCCTAGGCTCTAAACAATCAAATTAGAGCCTACCTCCAAATAGCGTCAAGAAATGTGGTTTCAATATTGGAAATCTTTGTAATAGCTTTAAAATATATTTTGATATCTATTTATGAAGTTCAAAGCTTCAACAATAGTGTAGATCGACATATCTATGATATCTTGAAAATTGACGGTCCAAAAATGCGTTACAAAATACACTATTTTAAAAACTGGCAATCCATTTTTTTCTCATGTCCATGGATCTTGATGTCGAGATGATGAATTTGAAGATATTTGGGAATCAAAACAACATCTTCTAATGAAATTTTTGAGGTAGGCTCAAATTTGATTGTTTAGAGCCTCAGATCTATATAAACTTTTCCCTTACTTAAAACAACACTAGCTTTTCTAATTCAGAGACTCTTTATTATTGTTTTCACCTTGGGTCTCTTGTTGTTTGATCGTTAGTAGATCCATGCATATCAACCTCTCATGCTTTTTTATTTTTACTTGAGAATGCAGTAGCTTAATTTTGCACCTATCATTTGTTCGATTTTCAACGTCCTGTACAATATGTTTTCTTTTACGTGCACAATTTTTTTTTTTTTTCGTTATTTGCTTTTGCTTTTGTTGATTTTTTTGAGAGAGCGGTTGTAATTGATCATTTGCTAAATGTCATGCTTCTCAGTAATTTTTTAATGTTGTGTACTCTTTATTTGGAAATCTCTTAGATAGGTGTTCAATTTGTAATTTATTTGTGGGATCATATGAACTATATGTTTTCAATTTGTCTGATTTCCTTTGGAAATCTGTTGTAATTTATAATTTGCTAACCATCCCGGTGAACTTTTATACAATATACTGTTAGTATTGGAAATCGGTTATGTAAATATTTGAAACAATCATTTCCTTTTGTATGTTTAGTTAAAACGGCACTAGCTTTTCTAATTCAGAGATTCTTTCTTCTTGTTTTTGCCTTGAAATTGGTCTCTTGTTGTTTGATTGTTAGTAGATCCATGAATGTTAACCTCTCATTCTTTTTTATTGTTACTTAAAAATACAGTAGCTTGATTTTGCACTTATAGTTTGTTAAAATCTCTATATGTCTTATACATCATCATCATCATCACAACCTTTTCCCAATTAATTGGGGTAAGCTACACGAATCTTGGTTCGCCATTCTGTTCAATTTAAGGCCATACTTTCAGTGAGGCCATTAGTCCCCATATATTTTCAGACTACTCCAATCATGTCTTTTTGGGCCTACCCCTTGCCCTTTTCAATCCTTCCACTTGAATTAACTCACACCTCCTAACAGGTGTTGTACTGGGTCTGCGCCACACATGGCCAACCCACTTAAGTTGACTATCTCTCATCTTATTGCCTATTGGTGCCACACTTAAATTTTTTTG
>NW_006499159.1:3506519-3517829 GCF_000471905.2 Amborella trichopoda
GCATCCGTATGCCAACTGCAGCCTAAAATTATATATTTTATATAAAGTATAAACTAACAAATTGTATAATTTTGTATAAAATATATTTATAATCAATTGAACATAAAAAGATTGTCTAGGAAAAATCAGAAGTTTGAAATTAGTTAGGTAAATGTTGAATGACCATTGCATGTATGTAGGATGTAACAACCACACAGACAAATATGCATATCCATATCTCAATGCCATATAGCTGAAATTGATGTCAATGATGATTGCGTCTTCATTTGGCATGACAATGTTCTGAGGTATTTAGTGGCTCTTGATGATTGATGTTCCCGGAAAATCTTCCTCTCCATGTTCCCCAGAAGTTAGAACTCATCCATGAGCTTGGGTGTATTTGTCTGATATTTATTTGCAGCGTCCTTGTGGTGTGTATTGCATCAATATTTATGTGTAATATTCGCAGTAGTGTTTGAAGACATGGAACCGGTTAGGCGTGGGCCTGAGTTCGCTCAGAGTCCAGAGTCTGACCTGCCAAGACTCGGACTAAACTCATGGGTTCCTTTGAGACCAGGGAAGGCTCGATCAATATTCGTTTGAATATTCTTTTCATCTCAGTCGAGTTCATCTGGAACTGACAGGGTTTTTGTTTAGGTGACTAGGGGAGTCCTTACAATGACTTGCAAGTTTTTAAACACTGTTTCATATATACATGATATGCCCCTATTGGTGAAAGTTTAATGTGTACAGATGGAGTTACGGTTGCCCACTATTTTTCCAAGTTAAAGCAGACGCTGGTCCAACCTTACCAGATGTTTCAGACTTGGTCCAGGTAGAAACTGGTTAGATGGCAGCAAATGGGGGCTGATACCGAAAGGGGAGCTGCTAATGACAATATTGTCAGCTCATAATGGTGGGGGAAATGACTGTTGTCACTTACGTTACACACATGTATCGTTACCAAACATATATATTTTGGCTGAAAATGATAAGGCTGTTTTCTCGGTGGGACCGAATATTTATATTTTGACTGAAAATGAGTAGGCTGTTTTCTCCATGAGACAATTAGCTTATGTTCAAAGGTATTCTTGGAGAGCTTAGATTCCCAGGATACTGCAGTGAAAAACCTATCCAAGCCCATCATAAATTATGGTTTTTCGAAGCTCAAAGCTAAGCTAACCCCAGCTTCAGATATATATTTCTACTAGTTCTTGGATCAGTTCTTAGGTGAAAAGGTCTTGTCCCTAGTGATTGATTTTCATTTCATGACTTCCCATAGGGCACTTTCAATAATCTTTATATATGAAAGCTTTCAACTGAGTATAATCTCAATTTCTGCTACATGAGTGTTTCCAAATCAAGTGGCAACATGTTATGCCAACTATCGTTGCATTTCTGCCTCATTCTACTTGGTTTATATGAGAGACGTGCCTAGTAGATGGTAATGATCATATTTGTACAAGTAAGGGTGCTGCCTTGTATAAAATAGTAGATTGCATCTTTGATTATAAAATATTAAACTTCAATAATGGATCAAATCAAGTAGATTTATCAACGTTTGAAAATCTAATCTTGAAAATGGACAGTCCAAATAATGTGCCACAAGATAAACTATTTTTAGATTTGAAATCTTGTTTACCTTTCATATTCATATGCCGCGATGATCAATTAGAGGGTTTTTCAACATCAAAACAATATTTTATGATGGATGTTTAAGGTGTAACTTAATTCTATTTTTTAAGGTTGTACCCTTAAAATTAGTCATTGGTGTTTAATAGGAGTTCGCTTTTTCATATAGGGCGTGGTTGGCATACGATTGAAAGCTAAAACAATCAAATTATGGCATGCCTCTAAATTTTATCATCAGATATAATTTCGGTATCGACAATTCTTAGGATGGTATGAGAATCCATTTTCATCTCTAATTATAGAAATTTAAACTCCAAAAATAGTTCAAATCAAGTAGATCCATAAACACTTGAAAATCGTGAAAATGGACAAACTAGATAACATGTCAGAAGATGTACTATCTTTGAGACTCGAGACATTCTTTTTTTCATATTCATATATCTCAATGTCGTAATGATCAATTCAAGGATTTTTCAACATCAAAATAGCGTTTTCCAATGGATTTTTTGTGGTGCATTTTAATTATACATTTTAAGATTGCAACTTAAATACCTTAAAAAAGAGGATAATATATTTATATTAGCAGATATGACAAGGGTTGAAGTTTTTGTATGAATGAGTTGATGGTGTTTACTAGTGCGCTTTTGTTTTCCATCTAGGGATACATTTTGAACAATTCTAGAATCATACAAGGGTCTTAACTAGAGAATTTAGGTGGAGTGGGCACAGTTTTTGTTGGACATGGTTTCTATGGGCCCATACAAAAATGAGTTACCTCTTTAAAAATCTATTTTTGAGATAGATATTTGGACTTAATTTTTAAGGACATGAAATCTCTATGATGGAATATGAAAAAATAAATATTTTTTTAAAATTAAAAATAATAATTCTATTAAAAAAATATTTGAATCATTAGTTTCAATTATTTTTAAATGGACCACCTATTTGCATCCATCTTTAAGATGGATGCCTTTCGCCAAGTTCGTGAGGTATCTCTTCCATGGTGTTGACATGTGAATACAGGAGTTTAAAATACCACATTGCATGGGTTAGTCTTTGGATCTAAATTTTTAAGAGCATGTGCACTTCACTGGGACCGAATTATAAAAAGGAGAAAGTTTATATACGGTTATATCTTAAAATCTAGAATTAAGATGCACTTCCTTCAAATAAGGTTTTTGATGTTAGGAAATCATCTTATTAATCATCTGACATTGAGGTGTATAGATAGGAGTACAAAAGAGATTTCAAGTCTTAAAAATAATACATCTTGTAATACATTATCTAAACCGTCTATTTACAAGACTTTGATTTGTTTATATATTTGTTTATTTGAACTATTTTTGAAGTTTGAAAATTTATAAATAGATTTGTTGTATGGACAAACTGATCTCTCTCTCTCAACAAATCTATTTTTATCTCTAATTATAAATTTTCACAATAATATGATATTATTACACATTATCTAGATCGTTTATTTAAAAGATTTTCATGTGTTTATAGATCTGTTTATTTAAACTATTTTTGAAATCTAAAAATTTATAGTTACAAATTCAACAAATTATGTTCGAATAGACGGATCTTATTATAGTAAGATAAAAAGGTCTTCTCTATGAATGTTTCTCTCTCTAAATCTATGTAAACTCTCCCTCCCCCACCTTCTTCTCTCTCTCTCTTAGAATGTCTCCTCTCTAAGATCAAATGTAAACTCTCTATCTCTCTCTTAGAATGTCTCCTCTCCAAGATCAAATATAAATTCTATATATTCAACATAAACTCACTCTCAAAAATATCCCGTTAAGACGAGGATCTTCTTTGATTAAAAAAAAGCATAGGACCGTGAACCCTATCCAAACCATACGAAACTTGGATAGGATATCTTGTATCATATAATAAGGACATGCCAAATACATGCAGATGTATTTTTTATATGAGAGAGAGAGTGTGTGTCATAAAAACAACCAACTTTAAACACCCCCCTCCCCACCCCCATCCCCCAGCCAACTTTAAACCCCCCCCCCCCCCCCACCCCCCACGCTCTACCCATCCACTAAAGGCACGTTTGTTTTGCGTGAAAATATTTTCTAGTATATATTTTCACGTAAAAAAATATTGGTGTGGGAATATTTTTACACCAATTAATTCTGAACTGGTGTGAAAAGATACATTGAGACCAATATGTTAAAATTGATGGCCAAGAAGTATCTAAAAGAGAGTATTTTTTATATTTTGGGTAAAAAATCTAAGAAAATGGAGAGATTGAGAAAGATGTCGTACATAGAATTAGAGTTGGGTGTGCGAAGTAGAGATGTGCAATCACTTTTATGTGATGGCCACATACCAATGAAGCTGAAAGGGATGTTTTATAGGATAGTTGTGAGACTAATTTTGCAATATGGAACATAATGTTAAGCGGTCAAGAAACAAAATACCCACAGGATTAGTGTAGTAGAGATGAAAATGTTGAGATGGATGAGTGGCAAGACAATAAATGATAGAAATCAGAATGAACATTATCGAGGGAACTTAAGAGTGGCTCCAATAACTGACAAAATGAAAGAAAGTAGACTTAGGTGGGCTGACCATGTGTAATACAGAACTAATACAACATTAGTTAGGAGGTGTGATTTAGTTCAAGTGTAAGCTCTAAAAAAGCAAGGGAAAGTCTTAAAAGGATATGGATGGAAATAGTGAGAAAATATATGAAAAATTATGGTTTTAATGAGTATTAACCTTGATAGAGTAAAATGACGGAGCATGATTCATGTAGTCGACCTCAAATAGTTATGATAAGGCTCTGTTGCTGTTGTTGATGATGATGATGACCTTTGATATAAGAAAGTTACAATAGCCCTCTGACGGTCGGGGATGTGCCATTAACTCTACACAAAGTTCAAGAAATTTCTTTATTAAATTCGGTGGTACAACTTTGGACACCTAATTTCGCTTCTCACAGATTGTGGATGATTGTGACCTTTGTATACCAAAGATATACAATCTTATGGCATACAATCAAATATAATTAATCTTTTAGATACCAGTCTATATTATAGTATTAATATAATAAAATTATTATATAATTATTACAATATAATATGACCACCCAAGCTATATCTGGGTCCTCTAAACCCCACCTTGGGTTGAACCCTAGCAGGGGAGGCTTAGACCCATCGGGGCAGTCTAGGTCCAGTCCGATCCAAAATCAGAACCAGGTGGACCCAAACCTTTTTACGCTCCTAGAAAAATTATGAGCAGCCCCATAATTGTGTCTTCAATCAAGTAATTGCTCATTGAAAAGTGTTTCATATAAGAGAGCACCAATGAAAAAAAATTCAAGCTTTTTCTATTTCATGTTCACATGAAAATCAGCCCATGCACATGTTGCCTATCACCAACGATTTCATCTTTAATAAAATATTTATAAAAAAAGAAAAATCAGACCGTGTGATATTTTACAGAAGTACAGCATGCAACATTAATGCACAAATAACGTGCCACATATCTTAATTGGCCACTGTTAACATCATGCAATTAAACATGAGCACATTGTTTTATGCTTCAAGCAGCAGTTTGTATGGATATGACAAAAAAGGTGGGAATCAAAACTTCGATGGATTTTAAACTTTTGTGATAATTGAGGATGGTATGTGATTGAATATGCAGTTTTGTCATTTATGATACTTTTATTGCAATGCAAATTGATGAGTTTTTTTATTTTCTAATTTCGTATATGATTTTGTATTATAGAATCTAAAAAAAATATCTCCATACTCTCTAATTTTAGGTTTCATTTCACAATAACTCAAGGTTTTAAAAGATATCTTGGGGCAGATTTTATTTCTTCTAGCCCACTAAGCTAATTTAAATATTGTTTTTTAGGCCAAACAAATCTAAAAAGAGATGCCTTTTCTAAAAGTCATTTTCTCAAATTTCTCTCTCCCTGCATCCCTCGTCTCTCTCTCAATCTTTCCCATCCCTCTCCCCTCGCTCTCTCTCCTCTCACTCTCTTCACATTTCCAGAGAGAGTGAGAGATGTAGGAAGAGAGAGAAAGAGAGAAGTATGTGGTATATAAGTGAAGGGAAAGAAAGGATTGGGTTGGATTTCACATAGGTGAGAGGTTTTCGGGAGGAGAGTGAGGTGTTTGGAGAAATACGGGAGGAGAGAGAGTGAGAGACGCGAGAAGAGAAAAAAAGAGAGAAGTTTGAGGTATATAAGTGAAGAGAGAGAAACGATTGGGTTTAAAAAGAGTATATCTTTCTCACATTTGTTTAAGTTTATAGTGAAAGGGGATTAGAAGATATATTTTGAAACCTTGGGTTTATGAAGAAGTAACTATAGTTTTCCATAGTATACACCCTCTCGTAACTAGTCATGCATTTTGTGTGTTTTTTAACTCCTGCCATCAAGACAATTTAAAATAACTTGATTGGAATCACATGTTTTCAATATGATAAGAATTATGAATAACGTGCTTCTACTAAGCTAATCTTTTTTTTCTTGTTAAAACAGCCTTCCAAAAGTCTCTTCACATAACTTAGAGCAAACTAAAAAATTTTGGCACGAAATTAAAAAAATTGAAGTTGGGAGAACTTTCATTAGCAGCGTTTTTCATCCATGGAGAAAATATGTTAAGGTATTGGAGGAGACTGAATATGTATATTAATTCAAACACAACTTTCATTGTTCTCATCATAATTGTTTCGCATAGATTATAGCTAACCATTTATCATTGATGACTTATTTGTTAGGTTTTATAATACAATATTTCATTATAGTTAGATATTTTGGTCCTTTTTGCTTTTACGTAAGTATATAGACATAGTTTTCAACTTTACAAATTCATAATCTTTTAATTTTAGCTTTATTTTGATGACCTTAGGAGAACGAGCTTTTTCTAAAAGATTAATCTAACATATCATGAATTCAATCACTCATTGTCTTCTATCTATATTTATTTGTCATGTTGAGTGCACTTTTTTGCATGTATTTATATGTACACATCAAGATAATTTATAAACTCAAATCACCACACACATACCAATTAGCATTAAAAATCATGTTTTTAAATTAGCATTAAAAATCATGTTTTTAACGCTACCTCTACACATGCACACACCAATTGGCAATAAAAGATCGTTTATGCTACCTCTTTCTTGCTTATAAGTTGGAATTGTCATAGTTGTCTGGTTTCTTAGTACATTGAAACTAACTATTGATCTTTTAGAATACAAACTCTCTCTCCCCCCCTTCTCTTTGTTTATCAGAAGTATAAAAAGAAGTGAAAAATGTGCAAAGCGAAGATGAAATTTGTTAGCTGAATTGAACCTCTGACCTCCTCAACTTTCAATCAGTTTTCGAGTTTGTCCTACGGAATAAGACCTTTCCTAAAATATAAGTTCGGTTTAAGTCCAATATGGAGAAAGAATGACATTTCATATGATTTGTGTTATTTATTAGTATTTTTTGTCATGCTTTTATGATTTTATAGGTGGCTTTCACTTGGACTCTTTATGGGGAACTCATACTATCAAATTACTTCTTTTATATCCAGGAAGAGAGAGTATTTAATAGTCCGGGATAGTTAGAACTATCCATTGCATTTCTTAAGCCTACTTGCTCACTCTCCAGGATAGTTAGAATTGTCCATTACATTTCTTAAGTCTACTTGCTCACTCCATTTCTCATGCGAAGCTTAATTTTTATGGAATTGCAATGCACATGAGTTTCAGTCATGTTCCTACATCTACAAACCAAATAATATAGAGCTACCTAAATAGTAGTGTATAATAATACCATAATGTTATGATACATGTATTATATTTTTTTTTGGAATTTTGATTATTAGTAATGATTTTGGGTTATATAATAGTGTTTGTCGAACGAGACGCTTCTTTCTGGGATTTTCATCTTGGATGGACATTGCAGAGGAATAAATGGTTGGATTTTCATGAGATTGGAGAGCAACAAATGGTTAGTGGTGGGTGCCATGAGAAGAAGGTGGACATTTAAGAGCAACAAATGATTAGTGGTGGGTGGCATGAGAAGAAAGTGAGTATTTATAGCTTTAATTTTTTATTTATCATCTACAATAAGGGGAAGTGAATGATAAACTAGCTTCAAAAAAAAATCCAACAGTGCATTATATATGTTACATAATGTATTATGGTACTATGTATTACTATTCGGTATATTAGTATGGTGCATATTGTATTACTATTTGATAGAAGTAAAGCCAATATTAAATTGTTTTATTAGGATTTAGTTTGTTCATGTGAATGGATATTGCCCTTTTCCCTTCTGTTTTTGTCTACTCTTGTTTATTTTATATCATTTTTTATTGCTTTCCAAAATGAGAGTTTTTTTGTTTTTTTTAAATCTGCAACCTATTTTTAAAACATCCATTAGGTTATTGCTTTTGAATATTATTATTATCTTAAAAAAAACAACACAATATTATTATTATAATTGTTTGGTTGGGCTTCTAAAGAAAGTTTTGAATAGAACAAGTATCCCCACTACTTTGTCAAAAAAAAAATAAAAACTTTGTCAAAAAGAAAAAGTATCCCCACTAATAGAGTATCAAGAAGAACAATTGTTTGTTGGGCTTCTACAAAAAGTTTTGAAAAGAAAAAGTATCCCCACTAATAGAGTATGAAGAAGTACAATTGTTTCATGCGGGCTAGACTGCATATTGTACAATATGCAGTCCAAATATGTAAAGCATCCATCTTAAATATGGATGCAAATAGGTGGTCCATCTAAAAACAATTGTAATTAAGGGTCCAAATGTTTTCTTAATATAATTAGTATTTCTAGTTTTTAAAATTTATTTATTTTTTCATATTCATGATTTCCCTATTAAAAATTATATATTCTCTAAAAATTAGGATCAAATTATATTTAAAAAGATATATTTATTGCCAAGCCCGTATTTCTACATGTGCGGGCATGCTAACCACGTCATTTCAAGAATGCCAATTAAAACAATTAAACCAATTTAATTGAGGACAAGAATCTCAATTAGGACAATTAAACCAATTTAACTAAGGAGAACAATACTTAAAACATTAATGTCATTGTTCCTAACGCTTTCGTATGTTTACTTTTATTTAGCTTAACGAATACATATTGGGGTAAAGGAGAAGGAGAAGAATCATATGTTTACTTAAATTCAAACTATCTTGGGGTAAAGGAGAATGTGAAGAATCATATTTTTACTCAAATTCAAAAGTCGAATCACTGTGGTCATTGTATTCCTTCACTCTTTGGAATACTGACTACGAAAAAGGCAAATCAGAGATGACATCAAGCTATTGCTCTTTTGAGGAACAGACACTGGATATATATTTGATACTCTGAATAAGGACTATGCTATTAATTTTGAAGAGCGTATGGAGATTATTGCAAGATAGTTTGGATGAATATTGATTTTGATGAGCTTATGAAGATTCTTGACGGCAACTGGTGATTAGATTAACAAGAACTTACACCTTCGAACCGAGATATTTTAGAAGATAGGCCCGGTCTCCTGTATGGCATTTTGATATCCAAGATTATCAAGTTTATTTAATCTAAATTACATGTCAATCTATTTATCTACCAATAAAGTTTTTAAGAGGTCAAGTTTATTTAATATAAATTATATATCAATGTATTTATCTACAAATAAAATCTTTAAGATAGTTATCTGCAAATAATTATGGACTGGAAATGGTTATCTACAAATAATTTATTTGAAATGAATACCATAATACTTTTGTGGCAAAAAAAAGTTTGACAATAGATTAGAGCAAACTTTACAAACTTATCAAATCGGATGAAAATATAAATAAAGAGAAATCCAACTAAACCGATGTTCATTTTGAGGTAGTTTTATTTTCAGGGAATTTATCTATTCCCAACTAAAAGTTGAACTATTCAACATCTCACAAAAAAATCATTAATTTAATTTTAAATAGCCCATCATTCTTTAAATCAAATTTCAAATAGCCCATCAAATGACACATGATATGGGTTTTGAAATTTCTAAAATCACACCTATTATGAATAGTTAAGTATTTCATTTTTAGTCGTGTTTTGATAAATCTCCCTAAAAACCAGTGTTTCTAACTTCAATAAAATAGAAGCATAAAGACACAAAAGGAGTTTCAATACAAAGTTCTGGTAAAAACAAAAACATCCCATCCATCACTGGTCTGGTATTCCGATAAAAACACATCCTAAACTATTACTTAAAGGAAAAAGTTTGTATGAGGCTGCAACCTTATAATGTAGAACTACAGATGCACGTCAAAAATCAATCGGAAAAAGTAGTTTTAATGTTGAAAAACCCTTTGTTTGATTATCTCGACATCGAGATGTATAACCATGAAAAATAAAAAGATTTAAGTCTAAAAAATAGTGCATTTTACAACCTATTATCTATACCGTCCATTTTCAAGATTTTCATATGTTTATAGATCTATTTGATTTTAACCATTTTTGAAATTTAAAATTTAATAATTAAATATAAAAGTAGATTTTAAGATAATCTTAAGAACTTTTTACATAAAAATTATATACCATGGTAAAATTTGAAAGTGCACCTTACCTCTAGAGCTACGGATGCATCCGTATGCGAACTGCACCCATACTTAAAAAAAAGAGAAGAAAAAAGTAAAGGCGTGATTAATAAGATAGTTGACAAAAGCCACTAGATAATGGTATTTGCTGCACTCGCAATCTGGGGCCACAGAACACTCTTTTCCAATTGTTTCAAACAGCGTTTAAAAAATCGCCGAGTCGACCCGGTTCGACTCGGATTTTACGAAAATGGACCAGATCATTTCAAGAATCGGGAATCGTCCGGTTCTAGAGAGAACCGGACGATTCCGCACAGTGACTCGCCGATTCACTGTGCGGAATCGGCGAGTCCGTGAAGAACACGGGTTGCACAGTGTTCTTCACGGATTCTTTCAAATTTGTCATTTTTTGATCATTTTTTTTGTTTTTTTTGGCATATGATCTGATTTGCAGGCTGTAAACAGCTTTATTCAGCTTTTTCAAGAATTAAATGGTGGAAAAATTGGTTGTTTTTGGATCACAAAAATTTCGGAGTTTAGGGTTTTCGCCTTTTCTGAAATTTCATGCCAAATAGGGCATGAATCTTTCAAAATTTGTAGGCATTTTGATCTTAAAGCTGTCAATCAAAACCTTTTGTTACTAATTTGTGATAATCGTTGAGAAAAACTGAGTTTTTTGGAGATTGAAGGCTTCGGTTCACAAAAACAGGTAAGAACTTTGGGTTTTTTTTTTTTCCGCCATTTGATTTATTTCATGGCATATTTTGAACAAAATGAGTTCAATAATTAGGGTTTTTAATCTTTATTGTGTCTAGTATGATTTAAAATTTTCAATTTTAAGTAATCTAGTCAATTACAGCAAGAAATTTGATATGAACAGTGAGATGTCTGCGGAACCGAATTCCGCTGTTTTTTTTTTTTTTCCGCCTTTTGATTTTGTTTTCATGATATATTAGAAATAATGTGTTAGAAATTTAGGTTTTTGATTCCTTATATTGTTGTTTATCAGAAAATATACTCAATTGGATGTAATTTATTCACTTAGAGGTGAATTTTACAGTTAAAATCGCTTATGTAAAACGAACTCTGTGAAGAACAATTTTTTTTTTTTATTTATTTATTTATTTTTTATTGTAG
>NW_006499159.1:3529882-3556437 GCF_000471905.2 Amborella trichopoda
TTGTATTAAAAAAACTAAAAATAAATACTTTGAGACGTCGGATCTAAGATCAAACGGTGAGTGGCTCTCGTAATAAAAAGCGGGCAAATGGATGGTAGGGGGAAGATAGAACTTCAATTTTGTAGGGAGCATAGAAAGCTTTCTCTTTTTTTATTACTTTTTTTTTTCTCCTGTTTTGAGGAGCTCATGTAATACATGTTAACAGAGAGACTGTCTTTAATGATATTGTATAGGGTATTCTTTAACCCTTTATTCTCAAGGGTAATTTTGTTCATTATATACATACATACATGGGATAAGTGTGAATGAAATCACACACGGGTTCGCTCCATTTTCTCTGTCTAGGGTTTCATAAGTTTGACAAGACAGTTGAAAAATACAAAACATAAGCCTTGTAGAAATGAGGGGAAACAAAACACATACACTACTTCTTGTCTACAGTCTTCAAAATTTGCTTTTATTGTATGGATTTTAAGTTTCATTTTACAGAATTATAATTCTTTTTTATTTCCTGTAGCAGGATGATAAATCTTTCAATATTCTGCGAAAATCTCTTGGTTCCTTTTTGGATAGCGGCTCTGACGAGGACTAAGCAGTGGATGAATGGCACCAAAAATGAAATTGAATGTTTTTACTGAAACTAATCACTGTTTCTTGAGGTTTGAGTAAATCTCTGAAGTAAATAAGAATGTTGAAGGAAATGAATTCACATTTACAAGAAATTAGGGAATAAGAGAGAAGAGACTTAGAGTGAGGGATTCCCTTAGACGACTTATCTTTCTTTTTAATCTGGAGTTGCAAATCTCTATCCCTCTTTCTATTCATTTTCTTGAGAGACTTTTGATGTTTATATATGTCACAGTAACTAGAATTTCGGGGTGGCAATGGGTCAAGTCTTGGACCCGAAAAAAAATTATGAGACTTGGACCCAAACCGGGACCCGATTGGATCCTATTGGACCCGACCGAAAAATTGAAAAATAAGCTTATGCATAAGAGCATGCCACACTTATATATTTAAATATTAAATATATACATGTATTATTAAATCACCTATTCCCTTCCTACTCGGAACAACGATAAAACACCTACAAAAGATGGACATTAGCCATCTTTCCATTAAGATGGCTAGCCTAAATATAACCTTTCTAGGACTTTGAGGTGCTTTTGTGTCTTACTTAGAAGTCATTCTTATTCTAATTAAGTTGGGCGTTTTGCTGATAACTTGATTTTATAGTGTTCACCTTTATAATTTAAAATATATTGTTATATTTTATTTAAATGTTATTAAAATATTATATATTAAATATTAATATGGAATTGGACCCAACCTGATTTGAACCATACCTGGACCAGGGTTAGGTCAAGGCCCATTGCCAACCTTGCATTAGATGCAAAATAAAATAAAGCTTGGAGCATCATGTAACGTGTCATTTTGTATACTTCTGATGATAAGGCCACTGGTGGTCCCTTTTGGATTCTTTGCATAGATGTAGGGGATGACTAATAATATCGGTACCAGTGGTGCTAATCTCCTAGGCTAAAGAGAAAGGATGCATGGGTTTTATATCTTCTTTTGATAGTTTGCCTTCTCTCTTTCATAAGATTTGAACTTTGAACATTGCAAAAGATGCACTTCAAACATGACCTTAAATAACAACGGGGTTGGGGTCGGCATTAGTACCACTTGTGCTCCAGTTAAAATCTAGGTAATGCATTAAAAAACCACTAGTAATTTCAAAAAACAAGTAGGGGCTTGTCATCCCCACTAAATTACTTAAAAAAAAACATGTCCTTAAATTACTTTTGTTATTATTGAATGCTTCCATAGTGACTAGATAAAGAGGAAATTGGGTTCTTCAGTGTTGAGGAATAGACCCCAGCCCTAAAAGGAATGGGGTTGGGCCATGGTGGTAATACTACCGTGCTATAGTTGAAGGTCATGGCTTCTATTCTCGCGAACTCATTAAAAAATATGACTATTTTCAAAATGGGCAGGGGCTTCTAATCCCTCTAATTTACCCAAAAAAAAAAAGACTCCCAATCCTAATAAAAGAATTAAACTTGTCTTAAGTAAGCCAAACTTTGGATCGCTTACTCTTCTTATTTCAATTTAGTAAATGAATTTAAAAAATGAGTAATGATCTTATGAAACTTTACTACATCCATGTGTGTAGGATCCTAAAAGATCATCGTTAAATTTGTGTCAGATATTTAGAAAATTTATCACATGGGTGTGAGACTTCACTTTTTTAGAGATCTGTGCTAAATTTAATGGTGATCCCTTGGGGTCCTACACACATAGGTGTAGGGGGGTTTCACAAGGTCATTTCCCTTAAAACATATAGAATTAAAAAATGGGGCCAAAAGATTATATACTCGTGTGGGTATATGCTCCGTTAGGGTAAAAATTTATTCTTAGGACCCAAAATTTATGGATCCAACCTTCTCTACTTACCAAAAAAAAAGGAAAAAATCGTAGTCATACTATATGTGCCCGAAAAGAAGAATGTCATCAAATGAAATGGAGACCGTCCAATTTTGGGACAATTAGATCTAGTGTTGTGAACCTAGAATGCCATTTCATTTTTTTGGTTTTTTATAAAAAACTCATCCAATGATTTTAAAGTAGATTGCGAAATTTTAGATTGAGAAAGATACCTCGAAGTAGGTATTTGACCTAAGCGAGAGTGTACAATGTGCTCTTGCAATAACATGCTATACGTGCTCCAAACTGGATTCAACTCTAACAATTTATAGATATGCAGGGGTGGGTCTTGACATGCTGGGAAAGAGGAGGAAGGATTGACAACTCCAAACTGAGAAAGATACCTCAAAGCAGGTTTTGGGGGTGCTCTTGAGGTGGGTCTTGACATGTTGGGATTCTTTAGAGGACTTTGATCACATTGCACCAACAGGGCGAGCAAGTTCGGAGCAACAGGAAGAAGAGAGCGAGAGGGAGGGTAGAGAGAGAGTAAAGGGGGAGAGAGTTACTTAAAAATAGTATTTTTTTTTTTAGGAGAGATGAGGATTCAAATCTCATCTTGAAATTTGGATCGAAATCTAAGGGTGATCTTTTGAAGTCTCATGCTATTAGATGGGGTGGGGTCCTATAAGATCATTACTCATGTAAAAGAGATTCTATATAATAAAACCATTTACTTTTAATACATTGAGGTCACAATTATTTACAACCAGCCGAAATGAAATCTGATAGCTTGGGTGTGTGACAAAGTTTGAGAAAATTTATTTTGAAGTTTGAACTTGGTCAATGGATGAATACAGTAATCTAATTTCACATCCAATGGTCAAGATTTACTATGACCACCGAAGATAAATGGTCTCATTGTATTACCCTTTTTAGAAAAAGTTTATATAAGGATACAACTTGTAGAACTACGGCTGCACTTCAAAAAACCATCGGAAAAGTTAGTTTTAATGTTGAAAAACCCTTTGATTGATCATCTCAACATCGTGATGTATGACCATGAAAAATAAAAAGATTTAAGTCTAAAAAATAGTGCATTTTACAACATATTCTATACACTGTCCATTTTCAAGATTTTCATATATTTATAGATCTACTTGATTTTAACCATTTTTTAAATTTAAAATTTTCTAATTAGATATAAAAATAGATTTTGAGATAATCCTAAGAACATTTTACCTCAAAATTATATACCATGATAAATTTTGAGGTGCACCTTACCTCTACAGCTTACGGATGCATCCATATGCCAACTGCACCTTTATTTTTTTGAAAAAAGTTTATATAAGGTTGCAACTTTAAAATGTACAATTACAGTTGCACTTCAAAAATCCATGGAAAAAGGTTGTTTTAATGTTGAAAAGCCTTCTAATAAATCATCTCGATATCAAGATGTATGAATATGACAAAAAAACGATTTTGAGTCCTAAAAATAGTGCATCTTGCAACACATTATCTAGACCATTAATTTTCAAGATTTTCGTATGTTTATAGATCTCCTTGATTTTAATCATTTTTAGAGTTTCAAAATTTATAATTAGAGATGAAAATAGATTTTAAGATAATCCTAAGAAATCTTAACACCAAAATTACATATTATGATAAAATTTGATGGTGCACCTTAATTGGATTGTTTAAGGTTAACTACACTCCAAAATTACATGCTATGATCAAATTTGATAGTGCACCTTAATTAGATTGTTTAAGGCTAACCACACCCAACTTTTTTTTGTTTGAAAATCCTAAAAAGAGTCTATTTTGAATCGGATATAGTTACTATAAGGCTGCCGCCCTAGTTATTGGAGTTGGGCGGCAGCCATATGCATCGTCTAGTTATTTTAACGGTGCAAATTTTGCACATTTCTCAATAACAGGGCCCTTGTTTTTGCCCCGGAAACGAACGTAAAAATTGGTCCCGTTGTTCATTCTGTTTTACACTTCATTTCAAAAGGCTTCAAAGCCCCTCTCTCTCTCCAGCTTTCAGCCCCCACCTCTGTCTCTCTACATTTCTGCCCTCCCTCTGGCTTAGATTTCAACTCCCTCTCTCTCTCTAGGTTTCAGCTCCCACTCTCTCTAAGCATGCACATAAAACCCTACAAAGCCCCTCCCAGGCTCCCCATTAAACCGGTGTGATGACCACTCTCCAAGTCCTTTCCTCTGCAAAACCCTCTCTCCATGGGGAGGGCATAAAATCCGCCACCTCTCTCCTGCTATGGACTTCCAAAATCGCTGCCATGAACCACTCTCAGATCCTTGATTTCTCTCTCCTCTAACCCAACCTATCTCTAAAAATAATAATAAGGGCTCTGTGCATTGGTGGTGCAAGCCAAAATCAATGGGTGTTCTTGACGTGCCCTGGCTGTCATTCTATTGTTCCATCTCTCCCTCTCAAAAACCCACAAACAGATTTTCGAAGCAATGGAAAGCCGACAGCTCTCTGAGGAATGGCAAGCCCGCTTTTTGTTGTAATAGGGCTGCAGCCCTTTGAAAACATTTTCCTTTTGAAGGATGAATTCACTTAATGATTTATGTTCAATCTTTTTTTTGAAAAAATTTCATACATAACCTTAATTTCTCATCTTGTTTAAGTAGACTCTCCTTCCATTCTTCTTTCAAGCCGGACAAAAAAATCCCTAAGGATTATACGGTATCCCCTCGTCTCTTTCCTCCTTCCTATATTCACATTTGACTATAAAAATTATGTCTAAGAAATCTTTTTATGCTATTTCAATCAAAAAAACGTTTCAAAAACTTTTTTAAGCCACCCAAGGTATCTTTTAACCAAAAAAAGTTTCAAAAATATTTTTTTATTATATTTTTTACTTGTTCAGCCCCTCAATGCCATGTTGAGAGCTCCATATTTCTTTCTCATATTGAGTTGAAATGGTATAAAAAAATTTATTGGGACTAATTTTTATGATCAAAAGTAAATAAATGAGGAAAAAAGAGATGAGGGGTACAGTGAAATATTTGAGAAATTTTTTATGTCATTTGAAAGAAAAATGGAAGATGGTCAACTATGAAATAAGATGGAGAATTAGGGTTATGTATAAAATTTTCCCATCTTTTTTAACTATTTATGTTCAATCTTGAAACATTTTTTCATTGCACATAGAGTTTGCATTTTGGCTTCATTATTATTATTATTATTATTATTATTATTATTATTTTATGATGTTGGTCCTTAGGTTCTAGAGGATACAACCCCCAATCCTAAAAATGCTTCGGCGGCTTTTGCTTAAGTGAGCAAAGTGCGCATGGTCCTGTCGGAGTAAGACAACATTTTAGCTCAAGGAAAACTATATAATGAGACTATTTATCTTTAGTACAAGGTGGTGAGACAAGGTGGTCGGAATTGATCTTGGCCATTGGATGTAAATTTGAGTTGCAACATTTATTCCTTTGACCAAGCTCGAGATTTAAAATAAATTTTCTTAAACTTTAAGACATACTCAAGCTATCAGATTTCACATCATAAAATTATAAGTAATTGTGACTCTCTTGTACCAAAGGTAAATGGTCTCATTATATACAATCCCTTAGCTAAATATATGATTCATTAACATGGAAATAATATAACTTAAATCTTAAAAGTAAACTATCTAAAAATAGGAAAAAGTTTATGTAATGTTGGAATCTTATACTATAAAACTAAGGCCCACCTCAAAAATCCAATAGCAAAGAGTACATCTAAGCCTCAAGTTTTATGGATATAAAAAAAAAAAGAATTTAAAGTCTTAGAAATAATACAAATTGTATTAAATTATCTCGGCCATCTATTTTCAATATTTTCAAATGTTTTTAGATAAACTCGATCTACATAATATTAAAACTTGTAAAGTTCATAATTGGGATTGAATATAAATTTTCAAGCCATCACAAGCTTTCTAATGCAAGAAGTAGTCTTCCGTAAAAATATAGAGAGGTACACCGTGTATAATACAAGGGGTGCACCTTACACAAGCCTCACATTTTAAATATTAAAATAAACATGTTGTTTTGGTGTACTCATATATATATATATATATATATATGTAGTTTTTTTTTGGACAATTGATACCTTTATATAATTTTTTATTAAAAATATCTATCTTACCTCTCTTAACTATAAAAAGTGCACTTACTCAATAATTTTATATTACAAAATAAAAGATAACAAGTGTTTAAAAATTTCGAGTACATTAATAAAATACTTATAACTACCTTAATATAATTTTTTAATAAATATTCTCGCATAAAAAAGCAAAATCTGAAAAAAAAAAAAGAAAAAAAAAACATTTCACTTTCATTATTGCCTTAAATTTTAGATCCAGAATTAAGATTGATGAGTGCATTAATAGATCCAAGATTCCTCTTTTAACGCTAGGTTGTGATGAGGATGAGTTTTGGCATACATCACCAAAGGGCGCTAGCACCAAAATCCCTTCTATGAGATAAAGAAGGAATAAAATCTCAATCTATTTTCCCTCACTTCGAAGCCACCGGTGATTTGTCTGTGGACATAGAGAGGGAAAAGAGTATATATGGCGCCAGTGCTCCATTTTCAAAGCTCTCTCTCTACCGAAGCCTGATAACTGTTTGCAACTTTCGTTCTCGTTTCTCTCTTCGCACCTTTTATGATTCAGTAAACTGAATGCTGGTTTAGCCTTTCGCAGTAAATAATGGCAAATTTAAGAAGTGATTCCCCCCTTTGCCGTCGCATTGTTCTTTCTTTCCTTGAATTTCTCAACTCAGGTAATTTCTCTCCCTCTTTCTCCAGTTTTTTATCTTCATTGAATTATGTGTTCTTTCTCCATCATCTTGCTTTGTTTTCGTTAGTTCTTTAAATCACTAGCAACTTGTTGCAGTTGGGTTTCTATTGTTTTCTTGTTGTTTCTGGTTTTTCCCCTCTTGAATATGAATTTGAATCTGGCATATGTATTGTTTCTCTTTCTTGATCATGTTGGTCGGATATTGGGTATGTTCTCTCTCACTTTCTCTCTCTCTCTCTCTTGCCACACTGTTTTGGTTTTGGGAGGAAATTGTGTTATCAACTGTTCCAGTTTTTGGTACCAAAATCGTGCTGTTGTTGTTCATCTGAAAACAAAATTTTTGTCCCGGCATTATTTTTTCTTATTTCATCTTCTCTCCGTTTTTTTATTTTCTCTGTATTGGTTTCAGCTTTGGTGTGTAATGGTAATCCAGGGTGGATAGTTATTGTAAACACTTGAGAGGAGATATCAGGGTTTCCTTTTGCTTTGGTTCCTTTGAAAAATTTAATCCAGTAGACCCAGTCCTTTGGATTATTATAATTAACAAACGTAATCCACATTGGACAAGTAATTTTTTTGTACATGCTCATATTGAACAATTTAAATAAGTAAATGCTATATTATCATTGAAGATTCAAATTTTAAGGAAAGAAATCTATGTTTGGATGGGTACTGATTCGATGCATACATCGCTTACCGAAAGCATAACTTTTCACCTGGATGTCTGTTCAAGGTGATCCAGATCTTATCTCTTTGAGAATGAGAACTACGACTCTCATCTTCATAGCTTTGTTCGTAATTTGGACAGTTGGGGCTCCAAATTGTCTTTGAAAGCCAGCTGGTTTTATTTTTCTTAAGTCTGTTATGTTTTTTTTTACTTTCGGTCCTAGAAAGTCTAAAACAGGGAAGATTAATTTTATAGAAGACTGTTGCTCCATAGATTGGTGAGTTTAAAGAGTCTTTAAAATTTTAGCAAGTTGTTCATTTACTGCAAGTTAAGTTAATTTCCTGATTTTGTTGAAGAGTTCAAATGCTCTTTCCATGTTTTGGGAGGGTTTTGTTTCTTAAAACTATAAAGGAACTAGTTACCTAATAATTTTGAATGAAACATGGAGAAGGAAGTCCAGGAAATAGAGATAGCTTCAGTCCCAAATTAAGTTCAATAAAGGGGGTTTATCCTTATGAATACACTTCTAGGTCTATGACCAATTCAAATTCAAATTGAGTAATAAAATTCGGGTTTTCAATTGTCGTAAGATGCCACATTTAGAGGAGAGATTCCTCTACTCTTTTTGTAGAGAGAGTGATTTTACAACTCTCACCCAAGATTGAGAGAGTCTCCCCCCTAAAGGTTAGATCATCATTCTTTTTTATGGTAAAGCGATTACCCAAAACCCTAGCTTGTGGATTGCAGGTTCTTCCCACATAAGTTACGGCCTCTTCTTTTCGTCATGGATTGCACTTCCCCATCCATATTCCTGAGCCCTCCAAACCTAATTTTTATTCTCGTTCCCTTCAAACCCAGCCGTCACCCTTTTGGTACCTGTAAATTCAGCAAGATTTACCTCCATTAAAATTTATAATTTTAACCCTTGAATGTTGTCCAAAACTTACTAAACCATTTCCCATACACTTAACTCATTCCCTACCCTTCTCAAGCTTTATATCATCCTCTCTTGTTTATGACACCTGTATCCAATCCTAAAACCTGAACTTATTCCCATCATAGTCAAACCTTATATCCAAAGGAAACCCAAACCTTTGTCTTTCTGTCCATGTAACCAAATTTGACTAACTCTAACCGTTCTTTCTGAGTCTTTCATCCGTGTTGGACTCATGTAGGAGTCTAGTCCCCTTGGTCCTGCACCAGAGTTGCCGAGTTGGTATCATAGCACATTTTTCTTTGGGAACTTGCTTTAGGTTTAGCCATGTCAACTCAAATGGACTATAGTTGTACTAATGTCATGTATCTCTCAAAAACACAAAGCAATGTGCTCTTGAGGCAGTTAATCAACAAGGTAAATCCCACCACTGTCTGATGTCGCCTTTCATTGTCCAAGCAAGGCTTTAATCTTGTGGATGTTAATGATGCATCCAAAGAAAAGGATAATCACCTAGAAGATGAAGGAATCATTGAGCCATGGTAGGTGAATTCCTTGTCGTCTCTTCAGAGCAATGGGCCCAAGCATTGGCGAAGTGCCAGCCTCTTTTAGACAAAGTCAAGTGTAGACTGAAATATGAAACCTCATCATTGATGGGCAAAGCGTCATCAAAATTGCCTCCTAAGAGCTGGTTAACAAGTTAGATTTGAAGATTCCCGCAACCAAATGAGGCTGCTTGGATGAATGACACCGCTAAAGTTGTTATCACCTGGTGTCTAGTGGCATTTTGGATGAATGTTTCATAGTTAGATCAGGTTTAGTGCAATGGTCCTCCCATGATCATCAAGCATATCATCCTGGGATAGCTGTGATTGTTTGATAATAACATCAAGTGTGATGGTGAGGGGAACACATACTCTTTTGAGGTCAAGAATAGCGGCATTATTCTAAAAAGTCTGAAAGAAACAATATATATCAACAAGACAAAGCCAGCCAAAGCTTTGACTCTCAGGCATTTCTTGAAAGAAAGTGAAGAGAATGCGGCAATTACAGTGCTTCTTACAGGAGATGTCAAGCCGAACCAGCAGCTGGCCTAACATGACTATTCCCCAGAGGTCTAGATTTCTTCGACTTTTCAGATTTCTTCCTGAAGAGCTCCTGAACAAGCTGCCATGCTTGAAAGAGCTACAATGTGTTCTTGACCTCATCCCAAGTGCTACTGTTTTGAGACTTTTTGCCTACTGCATGAGTCTCACTGAGCATGTAAAGTGTTTCCTTTAAGTTAAAGAGTTGCTTGAGGTTTTCTTCGTGAGATCATGAGCCATGCGTAGCACCTTTGCTCCTCACTCTTCTAAGAAAGATCGCTCGTGGCTTATGTGGATATAGACAGCATGGTTGGAAAATTCAAGTAAGTTTATTGTGTTTGTCATGTTTCCTCAATCAACATGCATGAATCCATTTCTTGAGGGATTCAAAAGAGTTAGTATACTCATCCAGTGATGTACCATCCAAACTTCTAGGAACATTGAAGAAAAGGATCGAAGAAGATAGCGGATATAAAGTGGGAATCATTTCACTTCACTTTAAAACCGATGACAGATTTCTATAACAAGGGGGAGAACAATGCAGCTGCTTCCCATAGTTCCCAAAACCAGGATTGTTCACCCACATGTTGGTTTAGGATGATCCAAAGCTTAGGGCGAATATCTTTTTGAGATTTGCAACCCTTATGTCGACAGGTTTTTTTAATTAAGATATTGTGGGCCTCAAAATGTGGTTGAAAGCTTGCTTGTAAAATAAGTGACAGATTTTATTTCTGTAATGTGTTAGGTTTCTTTCTTTCCATTATTAAGTCCTAGAAATACTGGTGTAGGGAATCCAGCAATCTTCTTGAAAGATCAATCTTCTAGAAGATTGTGGGTTCTAGAGATTAGAAAGTTAAGAGTCTTTAGAAATTTATCAAGTTGTTTCTTTCCTTATTTTATAAGTTAGTTTCCTGATTTGTGTTAGAGTCTACAAAGATAGTTTCCATGTCTAGTAAGAGTCTAGTTTCCTAAGTTATAAAGGAACAAGTTATCTAATTTTGAAAGAAACTAGATGATTAGGAAGTTTAGGGAAGTAGATATAGCTCGAGTGACAAGCTAAGTAAAATAAAGGGGGTTGTACCTTAATAAATGCTCACATAGGCCTCTGGCGAATTCAATTCAAGTTTTGAGTAATAAAATTTGAGTTTGTGTTGAGAGGCCATATTTAGAAAAGAGATTCCTCAACCTGTTTTGTTGAGAGAGTGATTCTCCAACTCTAGCCCATAATGGGGAGAATCTCCCCCTAATGGTTTGAGCCCCTTGTTGCTTTTGGTTGAGAGATTTAGAAGCCTAGCTTGTGGATTTGGACGTTCTCCCTGCATAAGCTCGGACCTATTCTTTTTCCTTCTTCAGGGCACTTTTCTATCCAAGATTCCCTCAACCAAATTTGTTGCTATATTCCTACACCATCAAGTCAATTGTTCTCAAGCCCTAATAACATAGCTCACCTTATTCCCAAGTGCATCACATCATCACCCATTGCCCACCAAATCTAATTTAGCTTATGATCTCATCTCCCTTGCTAGACCTGGAAAATTTCCAGCATGGTTCACCTCCATTAAAACATGTCGTTCATTATAAAAAATTCACCAAACCATTTCCCATATCCATACCTGCCTTGAGCTTCAAGTCATCTTCTCCTGTTTGTTAGAAGCCCTTATCCAATCCTAGAACCAGAACTTATTCTCATCATCGTCAAATCCTATACCAAATCAAACCAAAAACCTTTGTGTCCATAATTAACCCAAATTTCCCCGACCGTGCTGTCCATAATTAACTCAAAATTTGCTACCTGTCGAAGCCCTCTTCACGTGTTGCAATTGTGTGGGATCTGAACCCCCTTTGTCTTACATCATGCTTGAAGCAGCGTCCATGAGGCTATTTAAAGTGTGGGAAAATTTGAATTATGAATTTTTAATGTTTCAAATAATTGGAGACATCTTCTAGTTAAAGCAAGGTTTAAAAAATCGGATTGGTGACTCGAATCGGCCTCACCCATACTTGTTTCGGATCGAAGAATCAGCAGAATCGGCAATTTTTGTCTCAAAATATTTTAAAAAAATCACTATAAATATCTAAAAATAGTGTTCTTTTAGTTTCTAAACGTAATTAGGAGTGATGCATTATGTATTTTATTACTTTATAAAATTAGGTGAATACTGAGATGCTGTTTTCCTATCTGGATGTCTGTATAATTATTGATTATAATATAATATTATAATACTGCATTAAAATAATTTAAAAATATTAAAAATATTTCCATATTATAAGATTAAACATAATAATTTCACATATAAAGTGAAATTAGAATCACATCAAAGTATTAAATATTTATTAATTCGCTTTATTCACCGAAAATTATGACAAGCTAACTAACTATAATATTATATAATGAAATTGAAATTGTTGGTTTATATACTATAATTATTTTATTATACAAATAAGATCAAATCTAAAATGTCTTATTATATCATCTAATTTTTTAAAAAATCTTATTTACAACTATAAAAAATAATAATACATGACATAATTTATAGTGCAAATAAATTAATAAATAAAATACAAGATTTGGTTATCAATGTATAATTATTAATTATAATATTATTATAAATGTGATTAAAAAATTATTAGAAAATTCTTCCATAGCATATGATTAAAAGTAAAAATAAACCCCCAATAAAATTTAATGTTATGATATTAAAAAGTTCCAAAAACAAAAATCCAAAAAAATGTAAAATAAAGATATCACAATTAAAAAAATTAAAAAATGCCTATTGGCAACATGCACATTAGCTAAAAAAAAAAAGGTAATAAAACCTACCGAAAGAACCATTTTACTAATAAATAACAAGAACTTTTATATGGCAGTTTTTTAATTTGGCATGCTAATTATATCATTTAATTAAAAAATATGTTGATGAGACTCATTTAATATGACACGCTAATTTGGAAAGATGACACGCTAATTTGGAAAGATGACATGCTAGGATTTATAAATTAATTGACAATTAATTGACACGCTCATAAATATGACACACTACGGTTCATAAATTAAATGGCATGCTAAGGCTTCAATGTCACGTTAAGGTTTATCATATAACACTCATTTAGGATGCATGCTCATTTAAGACGCACGCTGAGGTTTATCATATGATGCTCATTTAGGATGAATGCTAATTTAATGCGGTTGACTGGCCTGCTCAAATAAGGGACAAGAAGTAGTCCCACATCAAAAATATTGGGAATGTTAAGCTAATATAAAATGAAGGTTACCAGATTAGTCAGCGTAAGATTAACGTGTGGAAGGGCCGGCATTGATGACCTCGCGTGAGATTAATGCGCCACACGGGTGATTAAAAAGCCTTTTTTAACAGGAGCCGGTGATGTGTCTGAATCATGACATCATAAATCCAAGTCATGACGTCATCAAGCTGGTTCCTTATAGCAAATTGTTTGGATCCCTTTTTATTAGCGGATCCGGAACAGTGTCACTAATACCGGATCCGGATCGGGTCGGCTATTTTTTAAACACTGAGTTAAAGGCTTGTAACATTTTGTTTGTTTTAATTTCGACTTGTGACTTTATGTTGATCACGAGTGTTGGAATTTCAACTGGCTAGGTGGTTTAATACTTCTTTCATGGCCTTATTCATATCTCATACTTTTACTTGGATGCTTGGTAATTGTTGGATTCCCACTGGATGGGACTTCCATGTTTCATGGCATGTGACCTACATGGCAATTAACAAGTTTGTTTGGCCAAATGGTCATCCCTTGCCACTCTTTCAACAATCAATTGTAGTTACATGTACCACAATTTGTGTTTTCTTTAGTTCAATAGTCACTGGTGACGAGGCTTCATTCTTCACATAGTTTCATCATTGATGTCTACCTACATTTAGGCTGATGCCATAAGGTAGTAGTTTTTGTTTTTATTTGGAAAATTATTAAAAATATCCCTTTTTTTCAATAATTCAAAAGATAGCCATATTTCTTCAATTTTACTTGCATACCCATTTATTAGTTATTTATTTATTTAACCAAAATAACCCTTCACGGACCTAATCCATCACTGACCTAATAATCGATGATGGTCCCAAGCACCCCAGTTTGCACCCAAGTGGGTGCTTGGGCCTTCATGGGCCAAATAGTCCATGTGATATTTCCAAGTCGCATACATTTTGTAATCATAGCTGAATGAAGATATGTAAAAACTCATCCTCATTCCTCTACTGCTCGTCTCTTGACATTGAAATGTCCTTTCCCTCTAGAATTTAAAAGCCAGATTCTTCTCTACAAGTGGCATTCGCTACTATTAAGTAAATCTTTTCAGTGACTCTCATGTAATTCCTAGGCAATCCTATTTAAAGTTGCTACTCCCACCCATTAGGTGCCTTCAATGCCAATCCTTGTAGGAAGCGGACTTCTAATATGCCACAAGCAATAGTGAATTGTTTATCTTGTCCCCAATGGGATCATGACCTATTAAGTTTAGGTCCGTAATGGTCTTGGGACCATCACAAACCTATTAGGCAGTGATGGGTCTTCACTGACCTAATAGGTCCATGAAGCCCCAAGCACCCACTTGTATGCTTACTCGCATGCTTGGGACCATAACGGGCCTATTAGGTCCATGATGATTTGGTAGGTCCATGATGGACCATCATGGGTCTAATAGGTTTGTGAACGGATATTTTGATTTAAAAAGAATTAAATGAGAAAAATGGGTATGCATGTAAAATTAAAGAAATATGGGTATTTTTTGAAATATTAAAAAGGGATATTTTAGATTAAATACACACACACACATACATCTCTATGCATTTTGTACATCCATTATAGATGCTTGGCTCCATGTTTCTATTTTTCTATAAAATTAGAAATATACTAGCCTTGCATGGAGGTGGCTACCAATGCAAATTCTGTGTGGTGATTAAGTACTCACTTTCTAATTTATGTTTGCTGAAACTAGTTTCTTATATTTAATAAATCTCTCCGCATTCTGATCATGCCTTTGCTGGTTTATTGTATTTGTTTTTCAGTTAGAGTTTTCATGTGAGTTGTACAATTAGTTTTTGTTCATTAGATGTTGATAGAGGCTGCTTGCTTCCAGGTCTCATTTTGATGCTTTCTAGTTTTACTGATGCATCCATTGGCTTGGCATGCTTGTAGAGATGTTTTTTATTGCTATCTAGGTGTTAATTGAGATTATATGCATCTCGTTCTTGCAAGGATGCCATGATTTCAACCTTTTAAGGGAGAAAATTAATTTATTCTCTATTAAAAGAAATGCTCGTTCACTTCTAAATGGATGTTTATGTGCATGGGAGGCATAAAAGCCCTTAATATATTAAATCATCTGTGATCGTCAACTAAATGATTGAATTCAGGGGCCTATTTGTAATCATCATTTATACACAATGCGCTTAAAATCATTGTACCAGTCTTAACCTTTGCCACACACCTTAGATGGCTTTGTTTTCTTACTTAATCATGATTCACCTTATTATATAGATCATTGTCAAACATTTATGGTTGCTGGACTTTGTTAATGATATGCTTATCTCTCTACCCTACATGTTACTTATCATTATGAACATTAGGATGTATTGGGTTTTGTGGCCTGTAAAGGCCTAGAGAGCTTGTAAAAATGATAACTTTATAGTGGAATATGCAGTTCAATGTGAGTGTGTGTATTTGATTGACTATGGTTTTACCGGTTTATGACCTTATTTTATGTCTAAAATCCTTACCCCTGAGCATGTGGCACTACCGAGGAGGTTTACAGTGGGTTATCCCTTGTTGAGGTTGGAGAGATACCTTGGGATGATGTTTGTAGGTCAAGAGAACTGTGCGGTCTCCTTTGAGAGCATGGGCTAAAGCCTTAACAAACTTCCGCCCAACATGTACACGTGACAATCGTAGTACTGGGAAGCAGCCCTGTAGAGGGACTTGTGTACATATGCATAGAGGGAGCCTTTTTTGCATTATAGTGACAAGTGCTGAACTTGCTCTTAAAGGGGGCGGGGGAACTGAAATCTACATTCTAGGATTATGGTTCCATTGTTTATTGACCAACTTTGATAAGTCAATCATGAGCCCCTGCATTGGGACTATGGGTCATGGGTCTTTGTTGGGTTGGATGAGAAAACAATAGTAGATCATGGTTTTTGGTATTAGAAATGTTTTTGTGTTTTTTATAATTTTTTTTAGAATTTAAAAAATTTATTTCTACTGTAAATTCATTAAAAATGGTACTTCCAAAATTTTTAGAACTAGGAAGGGCACATGTGGGGACCAAGGATCCTGCCGCCACATGTGTGTCCACGCATGAGTGAGAGGTGTGGCCTTGTGGGGCCCACATAATGCTCATAGAGAAGGGTTTTCTCTAGCTAATGAGAAATGGTTTTCAATTTGGGGCCCACCCAAATTCATGATGGCTGATTTGTGGGATGGATGGCGTAAAAATACCCTGGCAAAGCATGTTCTAGTTATGGCCATGGATGACACTCATGCTCTTGAGTATCTTGAAGACTTCAAAGGAGATTTATGAACAACTTGAGGATGATTATGCCACTCCTCTTATTAGAGAAACAATGGCAATGAAACAATATTCAGATTTGAGGATGATGGAAGGAGGCAGATTAACTGAACATTTATAACAATTTAGAGCTTTAGTTTGTGAACTCGAGTCTGCACAAGTTAAGTCGAATGAAAACATACAAATGTGCCAGTTGTTGAATTCAATGCCGAGTTCAGGGGAAAGCTTCATTTCAGCCCTCAACGGAGAGCATGCCGATGTGGGAGAGATCACCACCAAGCTTAAAGCCGAAGAAGAAAGGAGATTGACTCGCGATACTTCAGTCTTGAATGACTTCGTAAATTTGGAAACCTTAAATCCAACTCCGGTTTATTTAAGAAGAAGGGCAAGGGAAATAATAAAAACAAAACCAATGAGAATCAAAAAGGGGATAATGGTCCTAAGGAAAGGAAGGATTTAAAGAATACCTTGTACTATAACTGCAACAAATTCAGGCACATTGGGAAGTATTGTAAAGAATAAGAATCCCAAGGGTGATAAGGAGCATGATTGTGTGGTCGTTGAGACCATGCTAGCTGATCCTAAGGATGGGTCATGGTGTTTTGACTCAGGATCCTGCCCATGTGTCAAACACTAAGGATGGGTGTAAAATTTTTAAACCTGTTGCCCTTAGGGATCAATATATCTATATGGGTGGGAATTAAAAGACTGGAATTTTGGGTATTGGAGATTTCATCCTTTAACTTGAGAAGGGCAAAAGCTTGGTCCTAAAACAAATTCTTTATGCGCTTAAGATGAAGAGTTTGATTTCGGTCACTAGATTAGCTAAGGCAGGCTATTCCACCATTTTTACTGGTAATAAGGAGGTGAAATATTGAAATGAATTGGTCATGAATGGTCATCTTTTAGATGGTTTATTTTCAGTTGCAATAAAGAATTCCATTTCTTATGTCTCATTTTATAATGATAACAATAATGATACGTATATATGGCACATGAGACTAGGGCACATAAACCCCGAAAGGATGGAGAGATTAAAGAGAGAAGGCTTATTAAAAAACCTAAATGGGGACTTAACCATAATCTGTGAATCATGTGTTCAAAGAAAGCTGGTTAAGAAATCCTTTACGAAAGTTCAGAGAGCTATTGGCATATTAGAAGTCTGTTGTGATATTTGTGGACCTATGAATTTGGCCGCTAAGGGCTGCAAGAGGTACTTTATCACTGTTATTGATGATCACTTCCGTTTTGGCCATGTCTATATATTAAGTGAAAAAATCTGAAGCCCTAGACCGTTTCAAAGAGTATAAAGCCAAGGTAGAAACGCAAACGACCAGAAAATTAAAGTCCTTAGATTTGACAGGGGTGGTGAATATTCATCACGACTATTTTATAAAATTATGTACTGTACCATCAATATACTATGCTGTACACTCAGTAAAATGGAGTAGCTGAGAGACGAAATAGGACCTTAATGGAAATGGTGAGGAGCATGACGGGACATGCTAAACTCTCTCTAGATTTTTGGGGAGAAGCTGTTTTGACAGCTAACCATATCCTTAATCGGACTCCACAAAAGTTGTCCCACAAACTCCTCATGAGACTTTCACTAGTCGTGCTCCGTCCCTTGATCACTTCAAAGTGTGGGGATGCTCTGCCCATGTCCAAAGCCCTCATCAAAATAGGACAAAATTAGATCCTAAAATTGTTTAAGTCCATCTTCATAGGATACCCATCATATGGTTAGGGATACCGTTTTTATAATCTTGACGTTAGGCTGTCCTTGAGAGTAGGAATGCCTATTTCCTTGAGGAATAGTTCCTCGAGGGTCGTGCCTCTCAGAAACAGGCTGAGTTTTATGAGATAGAGAGTGACATGAGTCAGGCCCCAACATCTCGCACCACCTTGTCCTAGGAGAAATGGCCGAATTTGAAGAAAACTTGAGTTCTTCACCTACCTAGGAGAATATTATCAGAGAAATAACTCAAAGAAAACCCATAGGTTTCAAGTGGTTTTATAAAAATAAAATGAACTCGAAGGTAAGTTGGAGAAATACAAAGCTAGATTAGTTGCTAAAGGGTTTACTACAAAAAATGGACTAGATTATGATGAGACCTTCTCCCCTATAGCAAAATTCCATGCCATTAGAATCCTAATAGCTATAGCAACCCGTTTCGACTTCGAACTCACCAGATGGATGTTAAGACTACATTGCTCAATGGGCAACTAGAAGAAGAAATTTATGTGAAAGATTGGTTAATGTTTCAGGAATGTATTTTGAATACAAATCTATAGTGGAAGATTGGTTAATGCTCCTGGATGGTTTTTATTTGCTTTGGCAGTAAAAGTAAATATCCTAGCGTATAGCGGCCCATGTAGGTGGAATTCAGGTATATTGAATAAAAGAAAAAAAGAAAAAAAAGAAAAAAAGAAAAAATTTGGGGTTTTAATTTTGATTTACAGCCAGTGTATAGCAGCCCATGTAAGTAGAATTCAGGTATATTGAATAAAAGAAAAAAGAATTTAATACCTTAGCTTCCACGTAGCCACTCTTTTCAGGATGTTTAACTTCAAGCACATGTTGTTTATGCTGACATATCTAGTGTTGGTATGTAAGTTAAACATTTGATTGAGCTGTCTCGATGTTCTTTTTCGCTATGTATTTTTTTTACTCAATGCGGAGGCATGCATGTGCATACACCATCTCAGGGGCAATTGAATAGAGTCATTATTGATTCGACCTGTAGGCACTGCTATATTTCAGCTAGTCACATGATAAAAATTATCTTTTTGTTGCATTTAGTTTCAGCTGATCACATATTGTTTCTTATCATCGGTTTATATTAACAATTATTGGGCTACTTATCATTTCCTAGTTTTTGAAAATCCATATTTTGTGAGTTTCTAAATCAATTTTGTTGACTTTGTTTGCTGGTTTCTTTGTAGGAATTATCTATTGCCTAAATCTACTTTGTTACAAGTGATCAAAATAATTTTGTCATCTTTGAACCAGATCTGATGACCACCTTCAATGAGTTCTTCCACAGAGGAAGTATCCACCGGGCAATGAATTCCACATTCCTGACCTTGGTAACATTGGTAGAAGGTGCTAGAGACTTCCTACCTACTAGTCTGCTTAATAGTTCGTACAAGATCATGTATAAGGTCCTTGCCTTTCATCTCAAAGTCATTCTATGTTGATTGGTATCCCGATACCAATCAGCCTTATTTCCAGTAGGCAAATTTTGCACGGAGCTCTAGTTGCCCATGGAGCTAGTCACTCTTGTTACCTCTCGGGCAACCAATGTTTGATCATAAAACTAGATAGGGAAAAGGTTTATGATCATGTCGATTACTCCCACCTAGATGAAGTTCTAGACAAAATGTCCCTTGGAAGAAGTGGTGCTTCTGGATCCAAGGAGAATTGCTTGCCCTTTCTTCTCCATCCTTATCAATTGAACCCTGAAAGCTTCTTTGGAGCTTTTAAAGGGTTGTACCAAGTGGGTCCCCTTCCCCCCTTCCCCATTGCCATCATAGTGGAAGTGTTCTTCTATTCCCTATGGTGTTTGTTTGATATGCAATGCTCTCAGGATTTTGAGCTTTTAGGAGTTTCCTTGAGGTCTCTCTTATCCTCTATGTAGACGACAATATAAATTTGTGTGATGCTTTGAGATCTCCACAGGCATGAATGTCAACATGGAAAAAACTAACTCATGGAGCTTCGCCTAGAGGCCTCACGAGTGAATCTTGTACTGCTAGATTGGGGTGTGGCATAGAGGGCCTCCGGTCAAAAAACCAGGACTTCCCCCATGCACAGGCAAACCCAGAAGGCTCTTTGGGACCACATTGTGGAATTATTTCACCGGAGGCTGGCCTCTTGGAAATGCCACTTCTTTCTCCAAGGGGGGTGTATTACACTCATCAAAGCTACAATGGCCAATATTCCTATTTTCTAGGCATCCTTTTTCCATGTGCTAGCATCAGTCTCAGCTAGATTATAAAAACTGATGCACAACTTCATGCGGTGAGGAGTAATAGAGAGACATAAGTCCCATTTGGTAGCATGGGATGAGGTTTGCAAACCAAAATCTGAAAGGTGGACTATGTAACCGGGCAAGTCAATATTGATTAAAAATTTTCTATCTTTTTTTTATGTATTACCACACGAATCACTCACAAGTGTTCAAATAGAATATATAAACCAAATAAAAAAACACAAGAATGCCAAGGACTCTCACTTGCTTGCCATAAAAACAAAATTCCAACATGAATGTAGAAGTTACATAAAGATGCTATTTAATCAAGAAAGCATGAAACAAGAAAATACCGCATACCTAACCTCAGGTTACCCTCAAAGATTTCGTACACCCCACACCGAGTCTCCTCTACCAATAGTGCACAGGATATAGGTGCAATAACTTGTCTCACAACTTGAGAAGCCTAGGCAAAACCAGCAGAGAGCATGACATGGGATTAACTAGATAAAGGCTCATCATAGTTAGTACGTCGCCGATTTAAACGCGATTTTTTGAAAAAAGCGCCAGTTTTTTGAAAAACGTTTTAATCGGCGTATTTTTCAATACATCGGCAAAAAAACGCGTTTTTTTCATGGAGACGTTTAAAACGCATTTTTTTCAGCTTTCTAAAAAAAGGGTTCAAAAAAATGTTGCTATAAATAATCTGTAGTTTATTTTGGAAAGTTAAATAACATATTTTTCTTTTATGAAATTTCTATTTTGTATCTTCTGACAAACAGTTTATTTTTTTGGGAAGAGAATCACAGTGTAGCAAAAATGAAAAAAAAAAAAAGAAAAAAAAGAAAAAAAAGAAAAAAAAGAAAAAAAAGAAAAAAGAAAAATACAAAATTTAACATTAGAGAGAAACTACATGCATTAGATCCTTAAATTTAACCTTACAGAGAGAAATTAACTGCATTAGATTGGGAGAAAAAAAACGGGATTGTCCAGAAAAAAAGAAAACCCCAAATTTAACATTACAGAGACAAACTACAGATTAGGATCTTATAGAGAAAAAGAAAACCCCATTAGAGTGGGGAAAAATAGATTAGGATCTTACAGAGAAACTAGCTGCATATAAACTCCCAAAATTTAACAAACATTAGATTGGGAAAAAATAGATTACAAAAAAGCATCTGATAGAGAGAGAATCCATCACTCTTTGAAATAAGAGATTTAACTCTAACTTCAATAAAAAATCCCCAAATTTAACTTATAATAGACATGCATAAAATTGTTGGAAGCTAAACTTCAATCAAAATCCCAAAATTTAACAAGACCTCAAAATCCCCAAATTAGAGAGAGAAAGAGAGAGAACCATGGTCACCCATTCATAGCCATGGCTGACTTCTTAGAAAGCTCCTCACCGTAATGAATTGCTTTCACAAACCTTGCATAGCTTGGATTCAGCTCCTCACCATTTTTTAATATAGATTTGTAATCTGTGTCTTTAGGGTTTTCTTCTCATAAACTCACATTCACCCATGTGATAGAGATAGAAAGAGAGAGAGAGTCATGGTCACCCATCAGAGCCATGGTTTCCTTCTCTATGCTCTACCGTTTTATAGAGATTTCCCAGTTTAGAGAGAGAGAACCTCCACGGGTTTTGTTTTGACCTCTGAGATATAGAGATAATGTTGTTTTTAATATTTTGAGAGAGAAAATCGAGTCGTTAAATGAGAGAGAGATCCGTGTCATTAATAATTTAGAGTGAGAGAGTATTATCGTTATTAATTGAGAGAGAAAGAGGTTATTATATGAGGAAAATAGTTTATTTTAAGGTTGCAACCTTATAACGTTGAAGTGAGGTGCACCTCAAAAATCCTAGGGGGGAGAGTTCTCCGGTGTAGGACAAAAAGAAAAATACGAATTCCAAGATTAGTTATGAGACATCTAAATTAATTGACTTAATTATAATAGTCTAATAAAGTTTTTTTGGATGGATTAATTATCGATGGTGTTGGCATAATTTTTATTTTTTAGAATTTCAATTTTTTTAATATTTTAAACTTATCCGATTTTTTGACTTTGATTTTTTGAGCCTAGTCCGATATATCGGCAATATATTTACATGAAGTATTTTTGCCGATCCGTATTTTTACTCGATTTTTTCATCCCACCTTTTAAAATAAAAACGATTTATTATAGTGAGCCGATTTATTGATAGTCCTCGACTTGCTCATGGGCGTAAGGCTAATACCTATGGGCTAGGCTTTGTGGCTTGGGTGTGCCACCCCTTAGGGTTTCTTTTTTTTTTTTCTAAAACCCTAATCTTACAGAGCCAAAATGGAGAGAGATCAGAGAGGGGCATGCCACCCCTTAGGCTCAGAGAGAGAGAGAGAGAGAGATTAAGATATGAGGTGTAGAGAATGAGTCCCCTTTTTGCTCAACTAGTTTATATAGAATAAAGGCTAGGGTTTTACCATCATTATGAGTCTTAATCTTGACATTTGATCGTAGAGACTTGTGGGATGAAGAGATCTGATCTATTTATTCCTTAGATCAACCATCATGAATTAAAGAATGATATGGAACCATTATCCGTCAACCATAACTATATTCTCATCAAATATTATGTAGAAAAATATTAAATCAATTTCAATTAATTCTTACACTTTCCCTTTTTGAAATCAATTAGAATCTCCATACCGCAGTTTCCGAAAATCCTCAAGTCAATTGCATGCCTTATGACAAGGCACAAAATAGAAAAGATAAGAGATAAGGAGGTGGGGCGGACCACCCTAAGGGTGGCCATGTGGGCCCTGCGCCCCACTAATTAATGGTCCCAATAAATTCAAATGGGCCCCCAATATATTAATTTTTTTTCAGATAATAAAATAAATTTTATGATGTCCTCAACTATTTTATTTTTCGCTTTGATTAAAATAGATTCAGAAAATTAAATTTTCTTATATAAAAAATATTTTTTAATAAAATGAAATACTCATAGAGGTGTAAAAATTCATTTTAGTCAACCAATAAATGATGGAGACACGATCGAAGTCCTTAGGTTACAGGTCCCTCTTTGAGGACAAGTCCGGGCCCCATTCCAACACTATGCTTTATGGTTCTTCCGATACAGTCCAGTGCTTCAAGGAGTTATCTCTTCCGCACATGAACACCTCATACACCCTTATCCAAAGGGCCGTTTCCCGGATGGCTATCTTGTGTAATAGTAATGATAAGGATTTAGGCCTTTGTGCTCTCAAACCAACTATCACACACAAGGTTCACATCTAGTCCTTTGGCATAACTGTCTTGAGCACAACTCCAACCTCATCAAGTGATAACCCCACATTGAAACCTTTATTGGTTGTGTTCATACAGTGCTCAATACTATAGGTTTTAGACATCACCTTGAGACATAGCCTGTCAAAACTCGAGTCTCAGCATTAGCAACACCTCATAGTCCAAAGTGGACTACACTCCCATTTAAGACAACATTTCACTATATAATTTCAGTACATGCTCTCCTAAGGCCTTTAAATGGTAACATAACCCCAACAAAATCAATATTGGTTTAGAGATTAGGTGTCTAAAACAAGCAGACTTGTCCCTCTCAAGGAAATAGTTGTGGAGGTTCCCTACTGGGGATAATCTCACCTGGAAGGAGGTCATCAAATGGAAATACTGCCTAGAGAACTCATGTTGGTTACCACATTGTCCTTTGCAAGCCTCGGGAGCTTGGAAGGGTATGTCTTACTGTTGGGATAGGTTTAAGCACCATGTTAAGCTTAGTCCTTGAAGGGGTAATAGGATTTGCTTTTGGTTAGACCCTTGATAATAGGATTTGCTTTTGGTAATAGGATTTGCTTTAGGTAACCGAACTCTGATAACTTGGTGGCCCTCTCTACTCAACATCCCCAAGACGATGCAATCTTAATTGTAGTGTGGTTGATTGAAATGTGGTTTCATAGACCGGGGCTGCGACCTTTAGGAGGAACCTTAAGGATGAAGAGACATGGGATCTAGTTAGCTTGCTTCGAGAACGTCAAAATGTTTACGTCCCTAGGATTGGGTACGACAAGATCATTTGGGCCCCTTCAACATCAGGATACTTTACAGTCTCATCCTTCTTTCATACCCCTTACTGATGTGGATTCCATATACACCATTAGTTCTAAAGTGTGGGTCACGTAGATCCCTCACATGGTGCAGGCCTTTCTTTAGATTGCTCTCTCTTGGAAGGTAGAGGTCTATAGTTAGCAAATAGGTGTGTCATATGCTCCTTGGAGGAAGAAAGCTTGGACCATCTCTTTATTCACCGTAAGGTTGCCTTGTCATGCTGGTCGAACCTCCTTAAGGACTTTGGATGGCAATTGATAGCTCTTCGGTTGTCATCCAACTTTTTCAGGCTTTCTTATCCCCTCCTTACATGAAAAAAAGCCTTTCCTTTGGAGGGCCACAGTGATGGTCACCCTCTTGTGTCTATTTGGAAGGGACATACTTCCAGGGCTCTAGCTACACCCATCGAGGCCTTTGGGACCACATAACGGCCCACGTAATCTTTTGGGCCAAAGCTAATAGGATTTTTGAAGACCTTCCCTTAGCTCCTTAATCAGCAGCTGGCAGGATCTGTTAAGTATTAATCCCTGCCAGCTCGTGATTGCTGCATGCTGGGCTTCCCCTACAACAGAGTTCCCAAGGCTAAACATAGACGGCTGCTCCCTGGATAACCCAGGTCCTGCGAGCATTGGTGGCCTCCTTAGAGATCACTAGGTATTGTAATTTTCTTGGTATGTTAGAGTCGAGCTATTGTGGAAGGGCTGTGTTTAGTATACACCTAGACCTAGGTATATTGCTGTGGAGGGAGACAATAGGAATATTATTGAGTGGGCATGCCACAATGTAGGTTTGCCCTTGGCGTCTACCCCGGCTTTTTGATCACACTCATTTCTTGTGTAGGGAGATCAAGGTGGTCTTCCGCCATGTTCGTAAAAATGTCAATTGGGTTGCGGACATTTGGCGAAGCAAGGTGCGTCGAGGACAGCCAAGATAGTCATCCACTCCGTATGGAATCTATATCTTTTTTTGAGAAAAGTTAACATCGTATGGATTCTATATCATCCTCCTCAATCTTCACATTCCAATCTCTCTTTTTACTCTTCCCTTTTGTTGTGTCCTTCTCTTTTCAATTCACTTTCCCCACCTTTATCCTTCACTGCAGTCTCTCTTGTCCTTGCTCTCAAACATCTCATGATTTATAACTCTACTCTCTCTCAAACACCTTATCCTATCGTACTGCCCTGTACTGGAAATGAGATTGCCCTAGTCGCATTCCTGGTCTCCCTTTCTAAAGATGCTATGTCCTATAGCCCTTTTCTGCTAATACATTTTACCCTCGTATGAGTCCTCAAAGCTCTGTGCTCTTGATTTGGAAAGCCACTACTCCAAGATTCATACTCTCTCACTCTCTGTAAACCATACTCCCTCCTCACCTTGTATTCCGTAGGCAATGTTCAAAAAAAGAAAAAGAGGCAAGCATCTAGGTCGCCAAGGATCTTAACCACCTAACTGGCTGGGCAGCCGCCTAGTTGGGTGCTGAAATATGCCTTGCGTTTTTTGTTGGGGGTGGGGGTGTGTTTTAGCATCCATATGAATATAGGAAAATGTTGAGATTAGCCCACTAGCTCATATGAGCCCAACGTCCTAAATTGGCCGATCTGATGGTCACAACTTCATTTCGTATTTGAATTTTTTTTTTTTTTCCTACAAATCCTAATACCTTGAAATTTAGGAGTGTATTCTTAAAAAATATGAGAATCTAATAAAAATATCAAAAAATAATTTTCAAGAAATAAATGGACCAAATACCTTTGACATGTTTTGGGGGTATTTTGGTCAATTTAGTTTTTTGAATTATTTTTTAAATATTTTTATTAGGTACGCCTTGATGAGAAGAATGGATGCCTTTGTAAAAAAAAAATTTAAAAATTAAATATGGAATGAGGTCGTGACCGTCTGATTGGCCCAAATTCAATTTGGACCGTTGGGCTCATATGTTCATATGAGCTAGCGGGCTAATCTCAACATTTTTCCAAATATATATATATATATATATATATATATATCTA
>NW_006499159.1:3559055-3592637 GCF_000471905.2 Amborella trichopoda
GAGAGAGAGAGAGGGAGGTAGAAAAGTAAAGTCGTTTCGTATTTTTAGGATATGGGATAGGTGAGAGGGGAAAGGAGACGGCTGGTTACCAGTTCCCCTCCCATGATATTCAATACCCTTTGCTCCTCGGATTATATGGATGGCCCAGGCTTTTTAGCCTGCACCATAACAGGTGTGGGCACGGAGTAGAGCCTTTTCCCAACTTTTTAGGGTCGGTTACACGAATCTTGGTCCGCTACTCTGCTCAAACAATGACTATACTCTCAGTGAGGCCATAAGTCCCCACATCTTTTCTTACTACATCCAACCATGTCCTTTTGGGTCTATCCTTTGACCTTTTATAGTCTTCCACTTGAACTAACTTGCACTTCCTAATAGGTGATGTATTGAGTCTGCGCTACATATGCCCAGCCCACCTGAGTTTACTTTCTCTTATCTTGTCGCTTGTTGGAGCCATACCTAAGTTCTCCCGAATATACTCATTGCGAATTCTACCCTTCTTGTCATGCCACTCATCATTTAACATCCTCATCTTAACTACACTCATCTTATGGGAATGTTTCTTGACCCCCCAACATTCCGCCCCATAAAGTAAAGCTGGTCTCACAGATGTTCTATAAAACTTTCCCTTCAGCTTCATTGATATGCGTCAATTACATAAAACTCCGGTGCACATCTCTACTTCACCCACCCAACTCTAATTCTATGTGCGACATCTTCCTCAATCTCTCCATTTTTTTGGATTATCGACCTAAGATATTGAAAGTGCTAGTGTATATGAGAGCGAGGAGGACTTTTTTCTTTGTCTTCTTTTTATAAGTAGAGTGAGACAAAATATGAACTTGAGAGAGAGAGAGAGAGAGAGAGAGAGAGAGAGAGAGGCCTCACATTGAACACTTGGTCATCTTTTCTTTTGTCTTCTTCTTATATGTAGAACGAGAGCATATGGGTCCATGTGTGTGTTCATCTATATGTGTGCGTGTGTGAGAAAGAGGCCTCGCATTGAACAAGTAGAAGGCATCTTTTTTTTTTCCTCTTCTTCTTATACTAGAGAGAGCACATCAGCCTGTGAGCGAGAGAAAAGGGCTTTGAGTCCTTAGCCATTCGTATAGACCTTAACTATTTTTTTTAAGGAGGCTTACACTACTTTTTGTTTTTTTTGAGAGAGAGGGGGGGGGGTGGCACTAGGTGCATATGGGTTTGGGGGGACTAGATTGCCCCCTTTAAAACCCTTTTCTCCCCTTCTCAAGAGGGTGGGGGGGAGGGGAGTACTTTTTTGCTCTTGGTCGATCTGCCCTCGACCAAGTTGTACTAAGATGCAGTGTAGGCGCCCGCCTTGTGGTGACTACCTAGGCAGCCAAGGGGGTCCCTGGCTGCCTTGGCGGGCGCTGATGAGCAAGCATGCCAAGGATGCTTACCTAGGGCATGCCTAAGTGTTTTGATAGCCTGGCGGCCGCTGCTTAGGCGACTAGGTGGCCAACTTTTTGATCAATGTCCACAAACTCCCTCCTTGATCCTTCCTCTTTTTTAGAGTTGATTCCCCTCCTTGAGAACCTTCTCTCGACTCTCTCTACTTATATGGTTCTATTCCTATCCCCATGATTGTAGCCAGGAGCTTGTAGGCTGGGGTGCCCTTGACCCCTATGGACCTATATCACCTTATATTGGTGTTGCATGGACATCGACATGGGTCTAGGTGTCCAATATATGCAGGTATCTAGTACGTGGGCAAAATATCCCAGTATGTGTAGTGTGTCTCGTACGATTCTTAATTATAAATTATTTTTTTATAGTACTTTGTATTTAATTTTGAAATTTTAGACATAAGTATTGTGTGGCATAGGTGTTAGAACTGCCACGCGCAAAGAGTCTAGAGGTCGTGGGTTCAAATCTTAAAGTTCTAATGAATGTGCTGTTTGGATGTTTCTTATTTGTTTTATGAAATGTATACTATATCATGGTCATACATAAAATTAGTCATTTGTTTAACATGTTAACATGATTTTCCATGCGCAATGTGGTAGGATGGCTTATTGAACATTCCTTTTCGATATCTCCTATTTTGGACATAGAAAAATGTTTGGTCATAAATCTTGTATTCAAACCCCAATGACGCAAACAATGGTTCTCCCCTTAAGTTTTATAATAATATAATTAAAGGGACAATGTATTAGTAAACGCAACCCTTCTTGGAGAGGTGTCGACACGTACTGAAGGCAAATAATACAGTCCAACACGTAGGGATGGAGTGTCACCCAGTACCAATACTTCTTGGCACATGACAAAACGAAAGAATTGAAGTGTCAATGCAACAGTACTTTACATTTGGGCATGTGAAAATCAGAAAAATGGGAATAAGTAAAAAGAAAAAGGGAAAAAAGAAGGGGAAAAAGGGAAAAAAGAAGCAAAAAAGGGAAAAAGAAAAAATATATCATGAAATAAGTGCTGCAAAATATATGTAATCCTAGAAAGGTTTCCTTTTAATACACTCTCAATACTTTTCTTACTAGCACTATTTTTGATTTCCCCCTGCTCCCTCTTATCTTCATCCATAGCCTCTCTCTCTACTCTATCCATAGGGCTTCCTGTTTGAGTCTATTTCTAGCCTTCCCTCTCCCTGGTGCCAGCAGTTTCTGTTCTAGTGTTAAGCCGTAGTTATTTATTAGTCCCTGCAGCTAGCTCAACAATTTCCGCAATTTTTTTGATTCAATTTGACAAAAAAAAAAGCCTTGAAAGTGGCTGTTTTTTGCTGTTTTGGGGGGTTTAATAACCCCCCGCCCCCCTTTTGGGGATAAAATTACTTAAATACCCCTTTTTGAGGGTTTTTTCTTTTCGTCACGCTGATGAGGCGCATATGCGATGCGATGCGCTATACGGCCGCATATACGTTGGGATGCGGCGCATATGTGGGTGCATCCCACCAAAGCACATATGCGCTGTTTTGTGATGCACCTCCTGATGCATACCGCATGATGCAGCCGCATTTTAAAACAATGAAAAATTCTCAAATGTTTTGAAAATGGATGCAGTATAAGGTTGGCACCTCATATGAACTTTTTCCAAATTGATATCATTGTTACATCGGTTTTCAGAGCATTGCATGTCCTTCAATCTCTGTTGGTTTAACATCGTTTTTGCCTTGGACAGTCGAACCTGCTCCAGGCACTGATTCTGAAGCACTTGAAGTTGTTAGAGAGTGCTTGGGGGAGTTTTTTAAGCTTAATTCATCTTCAGTTAATGATGTGCCACAACCAAATTCACTCATCAACATTTTTAATTCGCTGGAAGCAAGCGAACGTACCCCAAATGCGAATTTTGACCATACGTCAACACCAGAAGGTGCAACTACTGCAACTACAGTTCAGCCTATTTCCATATTCAATGACACTGAGGCATCAGCATCCCTGGTATATCATCTTCTTTGTTAGTAATTGTAATTTTCATGAATTTGTATATGATCTTAGATAATGGTCATTATACTCTGAATTATCAGTTGAATGAATTTTGGTTCCCTAAACTGTAATTCTGGATGATTTTAAACAGCTGAAAAGACTTCCATCCCATTTGCTTTTGATAAATAATGGTCTTCTCCCCCAAGGCTTTCATTCCAAATTTTACTTCTGTATCTTTCAATTTTATTTACTTTTCATACTTCTTCCATAAGCAGTGGTGCTTACGTGTACCATGGTTATTAATACTGATTTTGATGGTGTGCTTTATAAATGAACATTATGGATAATCTTTTGGCAGAACTACATTGCATGAGGTTAGCTGGTTCTTCTATTGCACTAGGGACAGTACACAAAAAGAGAATCTGGATAATGTTGTGATTTTATGGCTTCATGTTCTGAATGGAAGACCAAAGATGTACCCTTGTAATCTGATACAACAAACCACTCAAGTTCTGTGTATAATTTTGTTGAGACAAAAAACCGACCTCAGCTGAGTTGGTAGAGTGGAGGGTTGTAGTTGGTAACTGTTATCCTTAGGTCACAGTTAACTTCATCAAAAACAAAAAAAATTGTTGAGACAAAAGTGGTCGATGCCTTGCACACCTCATTACCAATAAAGCACTTGAGGTTCTTTGGGTATGATTTATGAATTCCCGTGTTTGTCAACTTTTGATTGTAACTTCTAGTGATGGTCATATTATCCTTTAAAGGAGTATAATTGTTGTGCCTGACTTCCCTTCACTGACAAATACTGGGTTGTCTTTGTATCTCTGGATGGCGCCTTCTCTTACGATGACATCTCAAAACATGTTGAACCAGGATCTATTTTTGTTTGTTGAGTCCCATATATGGCCTTTTCTCGGAGGCTTACGGAGCAGGTCCTCACCATTTACAGAGCCTAGTGATTGCTCCTTATGCACTTTCCCTTGAAATTAAGGCATTTGAACTTTTTAGTTGGTATGTCCCTGCCTTTTTGTAGCCACCACAGAAAGAGAGGAATTTTTTTTCCCCACACCTCTTGATCGCATGATTGAAGTTTATTACAAAGTGAGGCTTTAATGTGAGCGAAGAAAATGATACTAAATATGCATGACCTGTAGGCTGGACTGGAGAAACACCCACACTTAGCACTAAAAAGGAAGTGGTTTTTACCAGTTATGAACAGAGCTAAGATAGCATCTTAAAAATACCATTATTATTTAAAGTTAAAATTTGAAATTAGAATTGTGTCAGAGTTCAAATTCTTTGAACCTTCCAATGAAGTTTTCTGTTGCAAGTCTTATGTTTTCTCATATATGAATAGATAATTTTTTTTTTGGAAGGACAAAGTCTAAGTATCATTGTATAAGTTGGATGGATGTGATCCATCTCTTACTTTTGAAGAATAACAAGATGAAACATTATGGAAGTCCTGGCAACTGAAATGCTTATTTGGCTAGTAATATATCGTGCATTAATGACAAGTATGATGTCAGATGGAACATGAATCATGCTAGTACTTAGTGCTGTGATGAAGTTTTTGGCATTTTTAGAATGTTCAGTCTTTCTTTGATTATTGAATTGCTGTTTCCTTATTCCGGTAAATGGTCCTTGTTTTTATCATGGAATGAACTAGGAAGTTTCTAGTTTTTAAGTTATTTGATTTCCATATGTTGGTCTGAAGCTTTTTTGTTTATTTTTTGTCCGTTCGTGTAGAGTGCAGATGGCAGCAATGGTACACAAGTACCAGGTATATTCTTCGACTATGCACACTCTTCCCTAATTAAATTCTGCAGTGGATGAGTTTGGAAAAACAAATTGCAAGTTTTGTTCCCAGTGTTGTCAGTTGATTGTATGTCAAAGTTATGAAGCTCTTTTCCATTGTGTATGATGCCATTTTTCTTGCCACATCCTATGGATTGTTGTTTTTTAAGTCACATGCAAAGCATTTGAGATTTTTGATTGAAGCCTTTCACATGCTCAAAGTCTTCATCAGTTTGTCAAGAGCATGTGAAGTTTGGCACTAATGTCTTGATAAAATTCTGGTAGTTATGTCAATTAGATTTTGCCATGAATGAGTTGGTGTGTCTCAATTTATGTTTCATACTTCTAGTTTCTATTGGTCATTGATTGAAAATGCTTTTGTATGCAGGAACTTCAAAAGATGAACTGTTCGGGCTGTTTCTTGGTGCCCTTGAGAGAGAGCATTTTTTTAACAACACATCTGGGGATGCTGACAATAATCAGCTCGCTAAAGCCAAGTGTGCATTTGATGACGCTATCAAGGTATTATTTATTAGGGAATAGCTGCTGGCGAAAAAAGATACATGTTTTACTGTTTTGCATTTGATCGTACTACATATTTCTTGTAACAATGTTGAGAACTGATCTTGCCCCAGGGTCCTCAATTATGTGGTTCTTGCCAAACATTCGTCCATTAGTAACTAATGCTAGAAAGGAATTGCTTCATGCTTTACATAAAAGAATACACGTCTGAGTATTATTGCATTCTGTCTCTCTATAATGAAAGGCGGATTAAAAATAATTGGAAAGGTTTCTGAGTTGAAGTTAGAATTACAGAGGTTGCGGGGAAATAGCAAAGAAGTATGCAGATGAATAATAAACTCTGCGTTCTTCTCTTGTGACACAAGTAAATTTAGCTGAATCCAAAGAAATATCAAAAACAGCTGTGGGACTCAAGGACTCTTTACTCCCGATCAATTTTGGCTTTTAGCCCTTTGGGGCTGTTTTGCCCACAAGGTCACGGATCCAACCTTTTCAGATTAAAGGGTGTGATTGTACCTCACAGTAATGTCACCTTTGCTTCAGTTGGTGATTGCAAAAGCTTTAACATATCAGTTATTACAGGAATATTTGGACTTCGTCTTCTAGACAAACATGGTCTGAGACTCTGCTGTAGCTCTTTTCAGCCAAACTTAACAATTCTGGAAACATAATCAGGGTGCACTTTCTTTTTTTCTTCTTAGGTATCTATAGGCATAAAATGTTCTCCCCAATGAAACTTTACTGGTCCAATCTAGTGAAGGTTTTAAAATGTACAAGTTCTTCCTTTGTTTTTTTTAAACTAACAAATGCTTTCGTTTATTTGCAACGGAGGAGTTTTCTTTTGGTTTCGTTTATTTGACTTTTGTTTTCAATTAACTTCCTGATTATAAAACTTTTTACTCGAACTAGAAGATTGTCCATATCGAGGATCATAATTAGTCTTGATCGGCTGACCTCATAAAACTGTGAGATTCCAGGCTGACCTCCTAGTTGAATTTCTGGCAGAGCCTCCTTATTTTGTGGGGTTTCTCTCACGGCTGATTTATCACTTAATCACTTCCAAAAAGATCTATCACTGTATCTATACATGTTTATTTGCAGCTTACATCATGTTTTAACCCTTTTCCTTCATTTAAATGTAACGTTGGCAATGTACACGTACAAGCACTATGGCTGGCCAGCTACTTTATCTTGTTTATTCATTTCCTCCTGATGTTCAAACCCTAAACCCTGATGTCATTAGTCTTTGAAAATATCTAATTGAGATACTGAAAATTACAGAAAACAATTTATTCATCCGACTTAGAGGGTATTGACCTTTGGAAAGCTGGAGCCCTTGGGCATCAAGTGGGCTCATCTGAGGCTAGTTTGTTTAATAAGACCGCATTACACTAAAATTCTTAGGCATAGCTACTGGGCTCTTCCATGTAAGGTCCCACTCGTGCTCCAAAAAGGGATTGGGAGTGGGAGTGGGATCAGGATTGGTTGCGGGGGAGTCATGAAAGGCTAGAAAATCCTAATGGCTGGGAGCACCATCTTTAAAATGCATATGCTGGGGATTGTGATCCCAAACTGCTTATTGGCTCGATCCCAACCAATTGTGGATCTTGATCCTTGACCTTTTGGGGATCTTGTTCCCAACTTTAAAGAGTACATAGAGTCTAGAACTCTATGTACTCTTTAAAGTAGGGATTTCTTTATTTATACCAACAAGTAATAGAACTATAGTAAAAGCATAGTTACATTACGAACTGGCTATAAATAAAGAAAACCATTTTGATCTATGAGGTGGGGATTGAGATCCCTATCCCCAGGCAATGGCCTTGTGGCTGATTGTTGTGACAACATATCCTTCGTTCATAGTACCGGTTAAGTGGGATAGAATCAACCACATATGTGGTTTCTTCCTCTTCCACGGCCTTTAGTAGAAGTGTTATTACAAGAATTGACATGCAAGGCGTCATGATTCTCTTCTTTTAGACTTCACGTTGCAGTGAAGCTTATAGAAACCAATGTGCAGGAGGTCTACACGTGACCGATGTGACAAGCATGTCATCCTCTTCACCTAATACGTCAAGTACGTAGAGGACTTTATCATTATAGCCAATAGCTGCTAGTTATCAAAAAGCTATTTTACCTTGTTGAAGTGCTCACAAATGGAAAACTTTCATTGATGGCTAATATGCATTAGGCTTGTCTTTGATGATTGAAAGTAAAGCTCATGAAAAATATCCCATAATTGCCTGGCTAAATGAACACTTACAACTTGAGATAATGTAATGGGTTTCTTTTTTCATACTATTTTCTAGATTTTAGGTTTGGGATTATTTTGCGTTTCTAGTGTTCTTTAGAGGTATTTGTCTCTTTTTTAGTTATCGATAATTGAGGTGCAAAATTGGAACTTTATTTTTTTCGAAGCTGAAGGGTTGGGATTCAATTAGGGTTTGGGAACAAGTTAGGTTGTAGGGTTGATTTCTTTTATAAATATGTACCTCTTGAATTAGAAAAAATAGAGTGAAAAAATATGAGTTTATTTTGGATCTTGTGAAGAGATATTTTTAGGGTGCAGTCCCTTGTAGATCATGAGTGGTATAATCTCTCATCTTTTATTTTTATATGTTATTTTTCTGGTTTATTTATTTCATTTTCCCTCAATTTAGGGTGCACTATCTTGCTAATAATGAGAGTGGTATGATTTCTCATCCTTTATTTTTATCTGCTATTTTTCTGGTTTATTTATTTTATTTCCCATCAATTTTTGCACCCTAAATTGATGGAAAATAAAATAAATAAACTAGAAAAGTAGCAGATAAAAATAAAGGATGAGTGATTATACCACTCAAAGATATGCTGTAAGGGAGTGCATCCTAAAAAGATCTTTTCACAAGATCCGAAATAAACTCACATTCTCTTCACTCCAATTTTTCTGATCCAAGAGGTACATATTTATAAAAGGTAGCAACCCTAAAACCCAATTTGTTCCCTAAGAAACCCTAACTGAATCCCAACTTTTTATCTTCGAAAAAAAAAAAGTTCCAATTTTGTCCCTCAATTCTTTATAACTAAAAAAAGAGACAATTGCCCCTAAAGAACACTAGACATGCAAAATAATCCCAAACCTAAAATCTAGAAAAGAGTAAACCTAAAAATTGAAAAGCCCATTACTGCATTCTCCCATGGTTGGGAGAAGCTTAACCTCGAGATTATTGTATTCATCACTTCCTTCAAAGGCCAATTGAAGAATTGTTGATGTAGTTCCACCATTTGCCATCTTGTTTTTTCTTTCTTCAATGAACCAATTAATCAAACACTTTATGGGCAACTTGTAATGAAACTTTGGGATATCGAACGTTATTCTAATTTGTTTTTCTAACTCCTGATGAATCTCTAGAAGACTGACCTTAATGTCGAGATTACATGGGCATTCCTCAAGTCGTTGCTCTTGCCTCAAAATTTGCTACTTACATATAGGATCGACTATGGAGTTGGGATTAGAGCTTGATCATGCTCTAGGGAGAAAGTTGGGATTAGAGCTTGATCATTCTTTGCCTAAGCCTTTTTAGTTGCAAAAATTAAATGAAAGTTTATTTCTATGTCCCAATTACTTGATGAATTGAAATATTACTCGTTGTTTGCTCCTTTGTGTTCTTGAAGGATCTATAAGGACAACACTTGCTGGGGTAGCACGAATAGGGCAACCTATACATTATTAAGGAACCTTCTTCATCGAGAAATCCTATAAGGAATCATCGCAGTCAAGAAAAGGAATTTCTTGTCTTTCCAGTTCAGTCATCCTCAATGTTCTTTCTAACCAATCCCGATGAGTTCATATGGTACCAATGGGTCCTCTTTAGAGTCTAAAACAAGTCAGTTTGATTTCATGTACATCAAATAATGGAAGGAGTCAATTTTTATGTTCAAGCTGTCAACTTGGCAAATGAACTGTTGAATCTAAAGCTTCCAAAAAAACAAAACACCTCAATAGTATTCCCCCCCAGAACATCCAAAAATTGAGGAAGAAGACTTTAGATTGCTGCCTAAAAACCCTAGATTGATTCCTCAATCATCCACTATTGCTAACGAATTTGATTTGAGCATATTACATGATGAACCAACAAGTATTGGAAGTTGGTCATCTGAGGAAAGCGAAAGATATGAAAAGCATGACAAAGAGCTAATCAAAGATGAAAAAAAAAAGCACCATGAAGGACAATTCAAGTACAGAAATTGGGTGCCAAGAAGTAGAAGCTAATGGAAGAGAGCCCGACATATCCCTTAGTATCCAACAACGGTCAAATCAAGAATGTCATATGTTGGGGATCAAAATCAACTCCAGAGATCAGGCTGCACTCAACATCCAATAGAAAGGCGTATAGGGTTAGACGATATGACCATTTCTAGTGAACATCAAGTTTTCTGACACAACCTAAAAGAGTTTCATATGAAGCAGCAGTGAGACATTGAATTAATAGATTCAAGCAGTGTGTAGATATAGAACATGGGCTATCTATAGAACATGGGTGATAGCCCGAAGGGAAAAATATTTTTGGGTCAAATAGTTATATAAAATAAAGTGTGGGGCAGATGGTTTATGTGAGCCATTCAAAGCAAGGCTAGTTGTAAAGGGGAATAATCAAGAATACAGGTTAGGCTATGATGAAACATTTACTCCTTAGGTGAAAATGGGCACGATTAGAGTTATTTGATCCCTTGCGCTAGCCCATGATGGGAGACATTCCAGATAGATTTTAATAATGCATGTTTACGTTGGGGTTTGATAGAAGTATATATGGAGTAGCCGGATATATGGGTTGAAGCAATCGTAACAAGTTTGGTTTGATAACATTTGTAAAGTAATATATGTACAAATTTCAGCATACGCTAGTGGACCACTTCGTATTTATTCATCATGGAGGAAAAGATATCGCCATTCTATTACTCTAAGGAGATGAGATTATTGTGAATCACATCAAAGAAGTTAAGTTTAATGCATTTCAAATGAAGGATCTAGGAAGTCCAAAATCTTTCTTAGGTATGGAAGTTAAAAGAAAGAAAGATAGGATCAATGTTCAAAAAAACGGATTCAGGCGCCTAGGCGGTCGAGCGGGTGCCCAGGGACAAGGTGCCCTCACCAAAATCAGAACCCCCCACCCCAAACATAAAAATCAAGGGAGTTCTTAAATGAATAACTGAATATATAAGATATTTTAAGACTTTAGTTTCACTTTCCCTTAAGACTTAACCCATTAAGAAATTACATAATCAAATATTTTTCAAATAAACTAAAACAAAAAAAATAGAATTACAAAATAAGATACATTGTACAAAAAACGAATCAATTATTCATAAAATAATACGATATATGCTCAATTTCATCGTCCAAGTAAGAAAAAAAATCAATAAATCATAAAAAAAATCAATCTCTTAACTACAAACATGTATATATATCGTAAAAGAAAAAAAATAAAAGAAAAAACACATGATTCATAATATAATATGTTGTAGCAAAATAAAATCAAAACCCTCTTTCAAATATGATAATACTTTAAAAATATTAAAATCAAATCGATGTCGGTGCAAACCTCATCTATTGGGTCGCCAAAAGTTCCCAAAATGAACTACTAGAAGCTCCAAATCCACCCACGAACTATTGCCTTCGTTTTGGGAAGAAATTGAAAAAAAAAAAACTTATCGATCTTTCGATAAATCACAAAAGAGTGGGTTTTGAGGGGTTTTTCTCACCCTATAGGCCACGGATTTTCTATTGGGGGTTTAAAATACCCGCTAAAACCCTTTTCCCCACTTTTTAGGGTGAAAATATTAGATTTTTTACACTCACCGAGGGTTTTTTCCACCCGCCCGCAAGTTGTCACGGGGCGGTGCCTAGGCGGGCGCCTAGACAAGGCGGCACCTTGACCACCTAAGCAGGCACCCAGAAGCAAAAACGCATAATGCCTCGCCCAGAATGCGCCTAGGTGTTTTGAAAAGTTTTTTGCCTAGGTGGTCGGGCCGCTGAATTTTCGAACATTGGATAGGATTGTACTTGGGCGACACAAGTATGCTTTGGACCTTTTGAAGAGGACAAAGATGTTAGATGCTAACCAGCCACTATACCTATAAATTTAAATAGGAGATTGAGGGATAGCAAAACTTTTGGGGAATCAATTTCAAATCCAGAAGAATGCATAAGTGTATTTGGTGAATTGCAGTATCTGTCTTTCACAATACTCATTATATCTTATGCAGTTAATCAGGTACGTTGATATATGCGTAGTCCAAGAGGATATCATTTAGAGGCTGCTAAGAGGATATTAAAGTACATAAAAGGCATTATGAATGATGGAGTGCTTTACTTCAAGAATAAGCCTAAGGATATGAATCCGTTAAGATTTGTAGCCTTTTCAAATGTTGACTGGACTGGGGGCCCAAGTAATAGAAGATCAGTTACAGGTTATTGTGTGTTAATGGGCAACGGTTTGGTATCTTGGTGTTGCAAGAAACAAAGGACAATGGCAAGGTCAAGCATAGAGGTTTATTATAGGCTAATGGCAGCAGTCATTTTTGAAATTACATGGATAAGGAGTCGTTGCTATGGTTATTGGTTGCAAAATTATGTAGTGTACCATGTTGAGATAATCAAGGTGCAATAGCCATTCCATGAATCTAGTGCTTATGTAAAGGCCAAACATATTTGTGAGAGAGAAATTACGGACAAATAAATATTTTTAAAGTTTGTTGGGATCATTGAACATGTGGTAAATATTTTTGTAAAAGGGCCAATCAAGCAGAGACAGAGACTTCTAAAGGGCAAGATGTCCATGATTATTACTGTTTGTGGCTTGAGGGGGGGTGTATTAAGAATATAACGTGATGTGCGAGGGCAAACTTGCAAATAGACTTTTATCTTTGTTTTAATTATTTTTTGTTCTTATGAAATATTGTGATGGGCATATTTGTAATCTTATGTTGTTCACCGTTTGACGCCCATATACAGTTTACAGTTTCAGACAAAAAAAAAGGATCTTATGTTGTTCACCATATATATATAAATATGAGGACTCCCAATACTTAAATTTGTCTTGGACGATCCATTCTTCATTCATCCATTCTCCTTCTGCATATCCTCTTTTTTTCTGGAATAATTTTCAGAACTCAAGCATCAAAATTAGTCCATTAACCTCGTAACTTTTTTTATAGTTAAATATTTATTTATTTGTTAATGTTCTTAGATGGACACATCCAAATGAGGGAGCTTCCAGCAAGCAACAATTCCTCCTCTCTCGATCTCACTCTCAATTTTCCTCTTGCTCTTGCTTCTGATAGATATGATCCTAGGGGTGGGGTGGTAGATTCTTATCTGCCCTTGGTTAGGCGGTGCATTTGGTGCAAGTTAACTCCATATAACTGTCCACGTGGGCACCTGTACCAATTAGGCAGCTTCCTGGCCCCAAAATCCATCTATGCCCTGTACAACTTGAGGATGTAAATGTCGGGGATATTGGCTTCATTTGTTTCCTTTAGAAGATGGGAGAAGTGGTAGGGCTCTTTGTAACCAAAAGTTTTGATGAAAAGATTTGGGATGAACATTCCATTCAATGTTGGCATGCCCCTCTTAGGGATTCTTTCCCAACCCTCTTCCGGTTGGCACGAAACCTGACCTCCACCATAGCTGAGAATTTTGAACCCTCTCCCAGGGGAAGGGCTTGGTCTCCTATTTTCAGAAGGCCCCCTACTGACTCCGAGTTGCCAGACTTTATCGCACTGCAGGCCTTGCTCCACAATTTCTTTCTCCCATCCTCTGGCCTCAATAAGGTTGTCTGGACCCTCTTCCCGTCAGGTGTTTCTCAGTTTCCTCCTTTTGCAAGGCATTCCTCTTGCCTCCCCAAACCTCTCCCACCACCACCACCACCACCCATATTGCAGCTAAAGCCTGGGACTCTTTGGCCCCTCCAAAAAGTCAGTATTTTTAGGCGACCACCCATGAAAGGGCCCTAACTGTGGACTACCTCCAAAGAAGGGGCTTGCATCTACCCAACAGGTGTATCATGTGTTGGAATGAAATCGAAACCAACGCCCATCTCTTTCTGCATTGTGAGATCGCATCCCATCTCTGGGCCTCAATCCTTCAACTTTTCGGCTGGTTTTGGGCCACCCCCCCATTTATGCCCCACCTTTTCTCATCCTACCTCTCGCCTCCTTGGGCCAAACCCGGCATCCTTCTTTGGAGGGCTTCTGTTGCAGCCATCATCTGGACCTTTTGCCTGGAAAGGAACCAAAGATCTTTAGGGGAGAGTACTCTAACTCCGATACTTTGCTAGAAAAGGTGAGGTCCTTGGTCATCTTTTGGGTAACCAACTCAAAACCCTTTAAGCATATCGCTTCAGCGGACTTCCACCAAAATTGGAAGGCATTGCTTCACTTAAGGCCCTATAAAATTCCTAGGGCTGCTTCTTGGTCCCCTCCTACTCCTGGCCTAATTGAGCTTAACTCGATGGCTGTTAACTGGGCAACCCAGGCCCCTCGGGAGTAGGAGGGACCTATCATGACTGCGCTGGACGCACCCGCCTCTCTTTCGTGCACTCCATTGGTAGCTCCGACTCCACCCAAGCTGAGGCGATGGCTCTCTTACACGGCTTCCGATACTTCGATAGGGAGTGGGGAAACTCTGTGGTCATTGAAGGAGACTCCGCCAACGTCATCTCGTGGGCTTCCAAATCAGCCTAGTGCCCTTGGAGGCTCGATTCCATTTTCTAAGAGATCTACCACAGGTGTTTAGTTCTACTGATTCTCTGGTGGCACTCTTGGAGAGAGGCTAACTCCATCTCTGACTCCCTTTCCAAATATGGTGCCCAGGGCTTGTATATTGTGGATATTCCATTCTAGCTCCTCTAGACCACTCAAACTCTTTCATAAAGATTGTATTTCTTGAGCCCTGTAAAGGGTTTCTCTCACTTTCACCCACCTTGTGGGTAGGCAAACTTTGTACTTTCCTTTTATCTCAATACCACAAGTAAACTTTCTCAAAAAAAAGAAAAACATTCAATTCAATGTTTTCTATTTTTAGTACCTTATGAATTTGGGATCATTTTTGGGAGGAGGTCATTTAGAACCAATTTTCTGGTTTTGATGCTCCATGAAACTACACTAGAGCCTAGATGTCGTAGAATTATGATTGGCCATGCCATTGTGGAATTTGGATGGTGTCAAGTTAGAGATTCACACTCACCATGTTTGATGTCATATACACACATATGAAGACATCATATCATCATTACTCTTGTTAGCAATATACTCAATGCTAGCTTCAACACAGGATTGTTATACATGTATAACTTACGCATGTAAAATACTATTAGTACTTCTGTTTTTCAAATCCTGAAACACACACTCAAAAGGAAAGGTTTTTGTGGTCAGGATCACGAAAACTGGTGAGTGCCAACCTCTTTCATTATCCATTTAAACGGATAGAGTAGATGTGAGAGGGGCGTAGAGAGATGATCACCAAAGGCTACCTTCATTGCTCGCTGCACCATCATTGCTCTACTGCCTCGTTATCTAATCGTATTGTCAACCCCATCAAACCATCGCCACAGCTTCCACCACTATGGTGGTAGGAGAGGAGGTGGCATCAATGATGTGGGTTGGTAGGGGTGCTGATTTTTGCTCTGGTCTCTGTCAACCACCCTGTCCCCCCCCCCCCCAACCAAAAAAAAAAAACCTCTTTTCCTTCACCATTCCCTGTATAAATGGATTGCCAATGAGGTAGCGGCTCACTAGTTTTGGTGGTCCTACAGGACCACCAAAAAATTTCCTTATGTATAATTTTTTTTTTTATATGTATATATTGTCAGTTAATTTATAATTGGCCTCCAGGACTCTTCTCTATGGCACCTTTCAAACCTAGTCCAGGGTTTGACTGTGCTTTTCAATGTTGAAGCATCCTATGTTTTTATGTTGAAGGTTTTGACCTTGTCTCCTATGTTATCTTCTTTTGCTTCTATTGAAGATTCCAAAACTTTGGCTTCATCAGTTTTTTTTTTTTTTAAATTAAATTCGGACCTGGTGGGAATGGAACTCTAGACATTGTGTTGTCCTCATAAGCTATACCGGAAAAATAGAAAAAAGTAACTAGCTTCAGTCTCTAGACTAACAAAGCATGGAAACCATCTTTAATCCCCTTTGTACAAACTTGACAATTTGGTAAAATAGAAAGTCTATTTTTTCCTTTTCTGGCCATTTGGCCTATATCCTTGAAATGGAGATCCCCCATGATAGTTGTATGACTTAATTTAGTGAAATGAAGGTTTGGAAAGGACAACTCTTCCGCTTTGCCAAGAGAGAAATTTCTTCATGTTTCAACATTGTGTTTCTATTAGCTTTTATTAGTAAAGTAACTTTAGTTGATGAATGAAGGCTAGATGAGTTGTAGCTGTCCCTTTGGTGGTGACCCATTATGATTTATAAGCTTTACATTTTATTGTGGTAATCTGATAATTTATGAAGGATATTTGTTTATATTTGTTCTATGCATTCATTATTCTTTCTATGAGATATACGTGATATGGTCAAATTGTATCTTCTAGGAACTGGAAAGCTCTGGTTGCAAACACTTTGATGCCAAAGCCCTGGCTGAAGCATTAAAGTCACTAGGTAATGCTTTTTTTGTCACTATGGGTGATGAAGTTCTACTTCTGTTTGAAAGATTTGACAGTTTGAATATGTCAGTTTTTGTGCCTGCATGTTTCTTTGCATTTATAAATGGTATATGATTTGGGATGCATGTGTCTTTTCTCGGCCCATTGCATGTGTATTGCATTGTATTCATGCTGCTGTCTTCCAATGCTTTCCCAGGAAACCGGGCGATGCAATCTAAGTTATACACCAATGCCATTGAATTGTATACTTTTGCCATTGCGCTCTGTGGGAGCAATGCTGTTTATTATTGTAACAGGTAAATACTGATTTCCTTTTTCAGCTGGGTTAGAATATGTGTTTGCTGGTGTGGTTCAAGATATTCCTATTGGGCATTATTACATTGGTTGTCAAAAGGTATCTGTATTTTGTTTATTTTTCATTTTTGTTGTTGACAGGTTAGGCTAAATTAGACTATTGAACTCTACTTTGTCCAAAATGAAACTCTATCCTCCTCTGCAGTAGACTCTCTTGTCGTCATCATCATCATCATTTTAGCCTTTTCCCAATTAATTGGGATCAGCTGCAGTAGACTCTCTTGCAATTATATTTTAATATTTAATAACCTCTAATACTTTATCAAAAGTAGTGGGAACAATGTTGTTTCTACTGTTGATCGTTTACAAACTCTAATTTCTAATAATCTGTACAAAACTTAAAATTGCAATGCAGTATAAATTATTATAATTTTTGGACAAGTTAGTTCTTTTTGTTCCTGAACTTAAAGTTGTAAGTATAAGAAATATAGCTTTAAGAGAAAAAATTGAGGGAAAGCAAGGGAGTCAGTACCTAAGGAAATTAAATCAATGCAATAAAAAATAATAAAATAATTTTTGGGAAAAGAAAACAAAAACTACTAGCTTGTCAGAGATTTAAGAAAAGCAAAGGAGTTAGTACCTAAAGAAATTAAATCAGTACAATAAAAAATAATATAATAATTGTTGGGTTTTGTGGCCTTTAAAGGTCTAGAGAGCTTGTAAAAATGATATTTATAGTGGAATATGCACTTCAAAGGGAGTGTGTGTTGACTGACCAAGGGTTGGGCGGTTTATGGCCCTGGTCAAGTCCAAAACCCTTACCCCTGGGCATGTGGCATTATTGAGAAGGGCTTGCAGTGTGTCATCCCTTGTTGAGGTCGGAGAGATGCCCATGGATCTCGTTTGTAGGCCACGAGAAGGCAAGAGCCAAAACCTCAACAAGCTTTCGCACGTCATGTACACATGACAGCCGCATGAGAAGCTGCCAGATAGAGGGATACATGTACATGTACATAGAGAGAGTCCCCTTTGCATTGTGGTGACAGGTGTTAAACTTGCTCTTAAAGAGGGGACTGAAATCCACATTCCAGGATCATGGGCCCACTGTTTATTATCCAACTTTGACAAGTCAATCACGAGCCGCTGCAAAGAGACTGTGGGTTATGGGACTTTGTTAGGTTGGATAAGAGAACAGTCGCGAATCATGGTTTTTGAGGCAAGTGGAGTGCCCTGATTGTCATTTATTTTGACCCATTGATACCAGTCCACTCCTAGTATATTTTATTTTTGTATTAGAAATATTTTTATAATTTTAAATAGTTTTATAATTTTAAATATTTTTCATAATTTTAAAATATTTTTTATGCACATCTTTCATCAAAAGGATATTTTTAAAATTTCAGAATTTTACACAGCACATGTGGGGACCAAGATCCAACCCCCACATGTGTGCTACCCATGTTAGGGCCCACATGCACTCCTATGGTGGCACACCACTTCCTTTGCACCTTGGGGGGCCATGTCACTATTATAGGATTTCTAAGCCCCTATGGGGGCCATGCCAATGGGGGCCATTGGAACAAGGGGGTCCAACCCATTTTCTTAAAAGAAAAAAAATGATTATTTCAAATTTTAAATAGTGGCACACCACTTATTTGGTAATAAGGGGGGGTGGGGGGGTGGGGGGCGCACGCCACATAATTAGTAAAAGGGGGTGGGCACTCCATGTTTTTGCTATTTGATTTGGTTGAAGTATTAAAATTTGAATTAAATAAATAAAATTTAATTTTTATTCTAATGGGATTTATTTAAAATTTAGATATTGGGAGATCTAGATAATGTTTAAATTTGATTATATTTTAATTTTAATTAGGAGTTGGATTGGGTCAAAATGTAAGGGGATAATGTGCCCATCTTTACACCCAAAATCATGATTGCAAATTTTTGGGATGGATGGCTCTGAGTAAATCTCTCACCCAACAAATTTCCTGTTTATCCTTAAGCTTTAGCTGTAAACATGATAAAAAAATATTTAGAAGGAGTCTTATTCATATTAGGATATAGAGTTCTTTCTATAAAAAGATCTAGTTTGAATCCTCTCTTAGAAGACAAGATCTTTCTCTCGCTTCCAAGACTAGATCCCCTCTCTCTCTCATGCCACTTTTCTCTCTCTCTCTCTCTCTCTCTCTCTCTCTCCATCACAACTTATTTTTTATTCTTCTCTCTCTGAAAATTTTGGAAGTCACAGGCACCCCTCTTGTTTTAACCATAGGGAGCACGCCACCCTCTCTCCTTCTATATTTTTTGGGTTAAGCCACCCAAAAGAAAAATAAAGGTGGTGTTATAGTGAAACCCTAGAGCAAGAGAGATTTGCTGTATTTTTTGAAGAAAGAAGAGAGAAGTCCACCTTAGAGAGAGATCAATTCCCAAGATCAGCTATATTTTCTTCCCATAGGGTTTCTATAAATCCTAATATATTTTTGAGCTCTCTAAAACCTTAGAGAAAGAAGTATTACCTGTAAAACATCTCTATCTCAGAATTTCCAGCAACACCTTAAGGCAAAAAATGTGTCATTAATCAAGGAATTGGGCATGGGGTGTACCAAGTCCTAGTAGGATAACTCCATGCATCTTTCAGTAAGTTTTTCAAGTAGTTTAACTTAATTTACACTATTACTTCCTATTTTCTGTAAATTTTCAGGATCTTGTTTTGTGCTAAAAATAATAGTGGGAGTTAGTTTAAAGTTCATGGATAGTTTCTATTTCTCTTGGCAATGAAAATAAAGATCTTAGGTTGTATCTAGAGCATTGTTTTAATTTCACAGCAACATACTATGTCCCATGTAAGTGGAATTCAGGTATTTGGAATAAAAGTAAAAGGAATTTTTTTGAATTTAATACCTTGACCTCGACATAGTCACACCTTTCAATAATTAATTTATTATTTTGAGGTTGGAAAGGATACACTGTGCTATAAAGCGTACAATAATCCAAAGCATCACCATCATCATCTTCCAAGCCTTTTCCCAACTATTTGGGCTCGGCTACACGAATCCTGATTCGGCGTTCGGCTCTATTAAGGGCCATACCCTTAGTCAAACAAATCGAAATAAAGCAAAAAACAATGCTAGCTTGTATTGATATCTAAGAAAAGTAAGGGAGTTAATAATCTATAGAAAATTAAAGTGATTTAAATAGAAAATAGCAAAATAAAATCTATTATCTTCTTAATACGAAATGCAGGTTGTATAGCATGGAAGTCAGATATTTCATGTTTAGAAATGTCTATCTCGGAGTTGTGAGATAATCTTAATTTGTAGCCTCTAATATTTAATAAAATCATGTTTATTGAGAATATAAATTATTAGAGGCTTTATTGTACCTATAGTTCAAGCCCGTGGGCAAAACAATTGTCTTGATACTTGCTGTACTCCTTTGTTGGCTTTTATTATGGTCTCGTTGTCAGCATTATCTAGACCAGACTGGACTGGCTACTTCGATCAGTCACATAGGGAAGTGAGGACCATACCAGTGGACCAGGGTTTCTGAACTGGTAGGCCCATGGAACCTGGGAATATCTGCATCAATCCCAATGGATCGGCTGGTCTGAGCTGATGTTGATTCTACAATGTCTCCTAGCAGAACCATTTTTTCTTTTTCTTTTTTTTCTAGCCATTTTTCTGACATTGGCCTAATGTTTAAAGGCATTTTGGTCGAAGCCCCTTTTCAAAGAAATTTTAGGGTTCCAAAGTTTAGAGGGAGGAGGCTTTCACAAATGTACCTTGCCCTTCCCTCTACCCGAAATCTTGCAATACCTTGCCCCTCTCTACCCCAAAATTTTTGCAAATGGGCACAGGATATTTAGTTCTTTGCAGCACTTCAGCCACCGCCTCTCCATTCTTTCGGAGTGATTCAAGTAACCTCTAAATCTGTATTTTCGTTGAATCTAAACTTCGGAAAACTCTCTCTCTCCGGTATACAATAAAAATATTAGATTTGTGAGTGAATGGATATGGAGTATATGAAAGCTGTGTATGATATCTGGAAGACTAGAGCAAAATCGAAAGGTTGTGTATGGTTTCCTAAGCCTAATGGCCAGGTTATATATAAATAGCAGTAGTCTAGAGATGTCTAAGAAGGGTGATGTATGGACAACAGAATATAGACAGGTTTGTATGAGGAAATATGTGTAGGCTGTGTATGATGCAGAACTCACAGAATTGGTTTTGAGGGACTTCAGAGAGCTAAAAAGATGGTTAAAAAAGTGGTTTTAGCTTAAAAGTGACTCAAGGGTTTTTCGAGAGAGAAGATAAAAGCTTTAAAGGTGGATTCATGGATAAATAAAGAGGGGTTGAGAGAAGATAAAAGCTTCAAAGGTGGATTCATGGATAAATAAATAGGGGTTTGAAAGAGCAAGTTTGAAGTAATTTAGATAGATGGAGAAGGATGGAACACATGGGTTTTTGGAATGTTATTAGAAAGAGAAAGAGAGAACCAAAAATATGGATTTTTCAGTGGGTATGGGAAAAGAAGGGGTTTTTAATGGGTTTAGGCAAAGAAGAATAAAGACAAAAACATGGATTTTAAAGAGGGTTAGAGTGAGGAGAAGTGCGGACCAGAATTTCAGGTACTAAAAGGTCTAGATAGTGAGTAAAGAGAATATAGGTTTGGTTTCTTCTAGAACAGGAACGAATAGAGCTTTTCTGAGAAATATAAAGAGAGATTGTGGATTTTCTAAAAGGATAGAAGGGGAGATTGGATGAGACAAGATAAGTGAGAAGAAAAAGCCAGCAGAGAGAGAGAGAGAGAGAGAGAGAGAGAGAGAGGGAGCACCAAGCAGCACACTAGAGAGCGGAAGAAAGTGTTAGTCCACATAGGGAGAGAAAGTAAACGCAACAGTAGGGAGAGATAGAATAAGAAACAGAACCAGATAAAGAGAGAAGCCGAGAATACAAATGAAGAAAGAAGAAAAAGAAGAGTGGATAAAAGGATATGAAAGAAAACTAAATTTAGGAGACAGAAGTGGATTTTGGGGTGCAAATGTTCTCCTATAGTTGAGCTTGTGATCTCCTTGGTTCTCTCTCCATGATCGTCCTCCTAGTGCTATCTTCCTTCCTTCCTAGAGCCTCACCAATTTTCTCTCTATGATTTCACATTTCTCTCTCTAAAGAAATGTGGGTAATGTTCCCTATATAATCCAGCAGAAAAGTATGCATTGTATTGTTGGGAGGTCCAGGTTTCTAATTTTGTTCTTGTACAAACCATGGATACCTATATAAAGAAAAAAAAACAAAAAGATAAACTGAAGTGTTGGACAGGATGATAAGAAACAATGCAATTCATACATGTCCTCATATAAAGGAGCAGGACTTTGGCATAATGTCTTTCATTTAAGGCTGGCCACTTGTTGGCATTGAGTGCATGATAAATAGATGGAAGTTGTGCCTTGTGTAATGTAGAGTACTGAAAACATGTGCCTCCTGAATTTCCTAGAGGAAATGAAATTGAGGGAAGCAAGATGTGAGCCCAGTCCAAGAATTGGTAAATTCAAAATAACATGTATCAACTTAAAATTTTCATTGACCTGAAATTCTAATTATAGGCTTTCTCTGAACTTCACGGCCCAAAATTTGGCCAAATCGACCAAATAAATGTCCCAAATTTCTACTTAAGGTCTGTCCAATCTATTAAGATTCCTGAAATTAGCATACTTTTGTTGTGATTGCCCAAATGTTTACAGATGTTGGTCAAAGTTCTTTGAATATGGCCTGTTTTGGCATCTTGTCTATGCTAATGATAAATTGACTACAGTTATGAATCTGGGACTTTTATTTGTACTTTTCTTTGCTAAGTTCTCAAGGGGTTTGAGCGAGTATCCTACCATTTGTATTAATGTGTGGAAAAAGCATAGCAGGGTATGTACAAGGTTTTCATGTGAGGGGCTGTCGAGAGCTCACAGTGTAGAAGTCTCCTTAATATGGTATTGCCATATATTTATGATGATTGCCAATTAGATTTTGGTGTTTGGTATTGCCATGTAGCCAATGGTCCAAGACCAAGGTTTAGTGAAGGTTGGATGAAGTTTCGAGGCAACGATCCATTTTGCATTATTCAGTCCTTATATGGTTCCCAGAAGTCTTAGATTTGGCTCTTTCTTTTCCTTCCAAGCTTAGTTACTTACAAACATCTTTTTGAGGGAGACAAGGGCAATTGCTATGGAAGCAATGGTTTTGGGGAATGGAGTGCTGCCTGATTAGAGTACTCTTGTAGCTATTCAGTGTTTCAAAAAGCGCTAGGTGGGTCCTAGACGCTCCGGAGGGTCCAGGCCGCCCAGCGCCTAAGCGGGCGCCCAGAACTTGGGCGGCCCAGTTGAATCCAAATAAATATTTTATAGTGTAGTTATGTCAGTATCAATTATATGTATTGCAGTACATAATTCAAATCGTACTACATATTAGCATTTAGCACACACTCCATAAGCATAACCATAATCCATAAGTCGGTTCATACTCCATATCCAATTAAAACTTAAAATTTATAACCAACCAAATTATCAAACCAAGTTATCAAATAGTATCACACCAGTACTGCAGTACACCACCATGAGGAAGAAAACAAAATTGAATTATGAAACTATGAAAGTAATACTTGAAGACTCAAAAGAATCTTCAATAGTTCAATGCACAATACTTTAATCAAAGTTCAAATTTCAAAGTTTAATAATTATTCAACAATCAACATTCATCATTCGTTCATCATCAGAAAATCTTGGGTCAGCTGCATTGGCATCATATTCATCGGAGTCGACAGAGTCGTCACCCTCCTCGACATATTGGTCGTCCCCGTCCTCCTCCGTCTCTTCTGAATCAGCGTCTTCTTCCTCCTCTTCCACCATCCTTGTTCTCAGCGCAGAAGATCTAGTGGCCCTAGGAGGGTCAGCTGATGTCCCTGAAGCATCCATGACCATGTCAATCCTTCATGCCCCTCGACCTCATCATCATCAACTAACCACTCCATAGCATGGTCCATATTTTTTGATCTAATAAGGTCTCTCTTATCTCTCTTAGCAAACCTATCCTTCAAGAATCAATTGTACTTGACATAGACTAGGTCATTGAGCCTCTTTGATTCAAGCCTGTTCCTTTTTTTTTGTATGAATCTAACAAAATCAAATGAAACTATTTAAAATCTAATATCTATGGTTCATGTATTATTTATAAAATTATACAAATTACCCTTACGGCCTTACCCCTTCAAAAGTACTCCAATTGCGCTCACAACCGGATGAAGAAGTGGTTAGGTTTAAGATCCGAATGGCCAACTTTTGTAAATTTGGAGAACTACACCCATGTTGGCTCCACCAATGGGCTGCAAAGATATAGAAAAAATTCATAAATAAATAATATAATTACTTGATCACTTGAACTTGATGAAGATGAACTTAAGAATATTATTAATACATGGATTAATTTTGGTCCTTTGCCTCATCGCCATTGGACTCCCAAAAGACTGTAATGAGCACTTGTAATTTATCAGCTCATCAGCACATATAATATCCTGCATATCAGGATTAGGGACTAGCACCTCTACACAATCATTAAATCCATTCATAATTGTGTCATTTGTTTGTATATCCTTGTCAATATAAAAAAAAGCTGGGTTCAAATAATAACCAGCTGCTTGCAATAGCCGATGTAGCTGCCTATCCCACTTCATAAATAATCTCCCAAACAGGCTCGTAGCGGGTTTCTTCATCATTGAAATTTTGGGCTATCTGTCTTTTGCATTTCTCCATAGCATCAAATATGTAGCGCATAGAAGGCTTGTCACTATTAACCATGTAAAGCACTTTGACAAGAGGAAAAAATACCTTAAGAGCACCCTTCACCCCTCTCCAAAAAGCTTTAGAAAGTATAATATCTCTCACTTTCTTCTCAACCTGATCTTTAGACCACTTGCATGCTCTCCACTCATCCGAGATAAACATTTGCCTCAACGGCACTCTCCTCGAATGTATGCTATCTAGGCATAAGTACCAAGTCACAAATCTCGTGACCTCAGGCCTCACAATCTCTTTCTTCTTTGTAAAGGTACGCATCACGCTCAGGGTGAGATGGTGGCTATAAATAAAATTTGTAACTAACTTGGCCTTCTTCATTGCACCTGATATCTCGGTTAAACTGCCAAGAGCCTCAAGCATGAAGTCTATACAATGTGCTGCACATGATGCCCAAAAGATTCTAGGATAAGCTATGCGCAACAAATTAGAGGCAGCAACATTAGGAGCCGCATTGTCTGTGACAACCTGTACAACAACGTACTCCCCAACCTCCTTGATTCCCTTCTCTATTATTTGAAATATGTAATGGGCACCATGGATATGATCAGAGGCATCAATACACCTTAAAGAGACAGTCCCTGCGGGACAATTCACAAGCAAATTCATCTGACTTCTTCTCTTCCTATCACTCCAAACATCAGTCATAATAGAAACCTCATACTGAGCCCATGCATCCTTCTTAAGTTCTATAGCTTCCTTCGTGGCATTCGCTACTTTTTTTAAAAAAAGGCTCTGAAAGTTCATATGGGGTTGGGGGTTTCATCCCAGGGCCAAATTGGCCAATTGCCTCTATCGTAGCATAGAAGCTGCTTAAGCGAGCGGTATTGAAAGGAATGTTCGCCTCATAAAACCATGTAGCAAGATAATACGCAGTTCTATCTCTCTCTTCCTTCTTGATTCTATTTTCAATGGTGGTTTGCTTTTTTGTTTTCTCTCCTGCAACCTTAAGGTCAGGTCGAGGTAAAAAACTATCCATAGGGCCTCTAACCCGAGGCTTCTTAGTCTCAGAACTAGAAGTAATTACAACTCCCTTCCCTTTTCCCTTAATAATGGATTGCTCAACCTCTTGACATCCCTCCCTTTTCTCATCACTATCATCATCATCATCAAAATTGACCCGAACTCCAGACTTAATCTTTGCTATAGAGGCAAATCTCTCATCTTTTTTCATTTTCACCATGTTCAAAAAATTGTTTATTTCCTCTTTAACAGCATTAAGAGCCTTTTTATATGGGGCAACGTCCCCCCAGATACCGGCAAGATGTTTCTTGAACCAGTTTATGCCCCCTTTTGTATCCTTTTCACAAAACTTGCATCTTATGCAATTCTTATCATTAGGATATGAGTTATAGCCATATTTCCAACCGGGATCACTACTCCTATTATATCCCGAAGAGGACATCTAAAAGATAATGCAAATTACTAAAGCAATAAAAAAAATTACTTTCTTTGAATTTGATTGCTCAATCTTCAAACTTCCACCTCAAAGATGTTTCTAAATACTCAAAATCTTCTCAAAAACCCCCTAATAACTTTGCAAAACATCAAAAAGTAATCTAATATCAATGGGTGATGTTTTGATCAATTTTGTTAACTTTGAGAAACCCTTCGATCCTAAAAAATTCACCAAAAACTAGATTTCTGGGGGTTTTCTCTCTCTAAAATTGGCTCCAACAAGTTTGAGGGTTCAAATGAACCTAAAACCCTAATTTTTGGCCCTTAAAACAAAAAAACCAAAATTGCCGCTATCGAAATCAATTTCCGTCCTTGGGCGGCCGCCCAGGCCTTTCAGACCGTCTAGGCGCTGGGCGGTCCGCTTTTTGAATCATTGCAGCCAATACATGTAGTCATGTATTTATGATCTCATGAAACACTCTTTATACATTGTGGATCTTTGGGTTTTTTACGAATGACTAGCTCGCTTTTGAAAAGCCAATTTTTGTTTTCATTGATTTTGATACCCAAGGTCAACTGCAGTTAACTCTATTTTTTAGCTAGCTGGCATTTGGTGATTGATAACAAATATCTTGAGTTCTTTATGTGGATTTTTTGTTAACATGGTTTCTGGTCTATAATACTTGATTAATGTGTTATTAAGTGCCTCTGAGTTTCACTATTGACTTATGATCGCTCAATTATGTATTTTATATGCTTCTATTTTAGACTGCAAACCCTTCGTATATACTGTAAGAACTGTCCTCTTCATATTTGAGGTTCTTTACTTCTAGTCATCTATGAGCTCATAGATGCTTTATGGATGCCAGGGCAGCTGCATTTACCCAGGTCCATAGATATATTGAGGCCATTCGTGACTGCTATAACTCAATCGAAATTGATCCTGATTACAGCAAGGCTTATAGCCGTTTGGGTCTTGCATATTATGCTCAAGGGAACTATAGTGATGCCATAAACAAAGGATTTGCTAAAGGTTGGACAAGAATTATAGCCATTTATTGTTTCTCTATTCTTTCTTACAGTTATAATCACCTGTCTCTTGGTTTATTTTGTCAATTCTTCTGATTTATTTGCACTACTAGGCTAAGCTTAATCTGATAATTTCTGGGAAATACAAATCAGATGTTTTACGAAATCATGTGTCAATTAGGTTTGTGTTTAGGCTTTTGATTATGCCTTTGAATGTATATTATTTGTTCTGCATGTCCACAATGATACCTTAGCCCTAATGAATTGAACAGAAAGTGGAAGCACAAAAAGTCTTTTTGAAAATTGAGAAATTCATTCATAAAAAATGGGTTAATTACAAGCTGTAATTAAAGGAGCAATGAAAGTAGCTTGCCTATGGGTGCAGGCAGTTCAGGACTACCATCCTGCTCCTACCAACTCCTGTCTTTGCCAAATTACTGCAACTGAGTTGCCTGGTGTATGGGAGAAGCCTGCAATACTTCAGTTGATCGAATAACAGGTCTTTGCTCTATTCAAAGAATCCTTGTATCCTCCATATTACTGGGGACATTTCTTTGAACTGTCTCTGAACATTTTGTATAAACGTGCTCCAGTTTGCCGTGAACTCTTTCTTCTTGATCCCTGCACCCTGGTCTCACTTTAGTTCATGAAATGTTGTCTTGTGATGTCGAGTAATTTTGCGCTATCTGGTTGAAAAGCTCTGTCCTCTCTCTCTCTCGCACCACCATAAGCCTGTCCCTTAATTTTTCATCTTGTACTGCCTAATGCTTACAGCACACCAGGAAGGCATCCACACATGATCCAGACCAAATATGAGGAACTTATCATACCTGACCAAACTTGTCAACTGTATTACTGAACCAACAAGTGTTGCACTGGCACATCTGCATGGATATATAATTTCCTGTGATGTAGATGGTTTATAGCGGGTATCTTGTTCATTTAGCAAAGCCTGGACTTGAGCTGGAGCCTAATTTTCGATACCCATTTTATTCGGAAACCCAGTTCCACCTAACAGCTTGGTGTATGTAGGTCTGAAGCAAAAGCTTCCCGAAATCTCTAATTCCTAGACAAGTTTATCTTTCCCGTCATCACTCGTAATGTAAGCCTTCTGAACATGTTGCAATAAATTGGGTGTTTCTTCCATTGTGGAATCTTGAATGTTCTGGTTTTGATCCAGGTCCCAAGTGTGCAATAAAGGCTCTCATAGGAAGCTTCTGGCTTTCCGCTTTGGATTTCTGGCCAGAACCATCGTTCCCAGATATTATCACATTAGATGCCACAATCCTCAATTACTGAACATTATTTTTAGTTCGTTCTTCATGCCGTCGTTGACTGCTATGATGGCTGTCCGGGCTTCAGAAATGTTAACCGACCTAGCATATGGTCAGTGCTTAAAACAGGGGCTCAGGTTGGGACTCACCAGTGTCCCGAGCACTATTCAGGCTAGCTGACTCTGCCAAATCTCAAGAAGACTCGACTGATTCTATTATAAAATTGCATTGCAAGTACCTTATAGTTTCGGGCCTGGATGAGTCCATGGCATCTCAATAGGATTCGCCCAGGTCCAGAGGCAAGTCGACTCGGGCAAGTCCCAAGTCGACTCTCTTGAGTTTTTAAGCACTACTCATGATGTAGGATTGGTTAAAAACGCCCAATCCATTTGCATAATACAGCTTGGTTTTCTATTTGGATCCATCATATTCAGAGACACTCTATCTTGGGGTATATAGTCGTCTTTCCACTGCACTAAGTAGAGTAGTCTTATCTCATTAACATTGTTGTTCCATGAGAAGTATGTATATATCCTCTCTATTTGACTTCCAAACCCCTTGGGGAACAAGGAAACGAACTGATTAAACGTTACCCAGAGTTAATTTGATATTGGTGATCTAAGCAGCCAAACCAGAGTTGTTTCCTTTTCCCTCATATTCCCATTAAGACTATTTGACACTTCTTTGGTCTGCAGCCATGATATTTTGGCTAGTATGGCCATTGGATGTGGCCATTTGTCTAAATTGTAGAGTGACTCTTGGCTACTGCAATTCATCGATCACTCTAAGTTGATTGGCCATTGAAGATTTGTGTAAATTTTAGAACAAGTTTGGAATTCTGCAACGGTCCAGCATGATTTTCCTACATGAAACAATAACAAAGAATACCTTGGATATTAGCAGTGGATATTTGGGTTGGTATAAAGCTTAAAGCAAAGAGGGATTAAGTTTAGGAACATTTTTCTGTGGCTTTCTGTAGACACCAGATTTAAAATTTTGCCTTATTCCTAGGCCCTTAACCCCCAAGCATAACCTTAGACCAATTTAGTCCTTAAAGTAGACCCCAGAATACCTAAAATCAAACCATGAGGGCCATATCGACCTGGTACATCTCCAGACCACCTTCCTGTGGACTATACTCATTAGGATCACCAGGAATTTTAATATTCCCATTAAAATGATGAGATTGGACCGTCTATGGAGGATTAACTTCAAACCCGCTCATGAGTTCAAATCCACGTGGAAAATCAAGATTAGGCACCAAAACACAGTCAACAACTGTTGGTGGGTTCTGTAGGTTCAGTGACACAGTATGCATTGCTGTAACATATAGTGTGGCACATTTCGCATTGCGATGTGATCCCGCAGTTTAACATCGTGCTGGGACGGGATCACGCAGTTAACATTGTGCTGAGGTCGGGATCACACAATTTAATGTCATGTTGAGGACATTATATAAGTTCTAAAATTGTAATGATTCTCGTGCTTCATGATGAAGACTGCGATGCAGTATGCATCACTGGTCACTAGCCGCACGATGCAATGTGTCGCTAATTCCAATTGCCCAGCTATTTTGATTAGTCTCTCTCAAAAACTCCCTATAAAAGGGTGTTTCAGGGCGAAATACTTCACACCTCATCTGAATGCCCTCAAATTCCCTGTTCTGGTCTTGTAATCGTCCTCTTCTTATTCTCAAATTCTTATCCCATGGCTCCCAAAACTCTGGAGGAACCCGATCCTGGAGAGATTGAAGTGAAAGAATTGGCGGTTGAAGCCGGAGAGGAGACAAGAGATGGGTATTCTACTGGAAAATTTTGATGACTTGCAAGCTCCTTTGTCATGTGGTCGGTCTTCTGGCTACTGATGTGGCGGCTGGCGCGTTGACCCAGAAAGGGAGGCTGAGGCCTAGGCGATCGTGAACCTTTCTGATTCTATCACGGTTAGTCTTACCATGGTTAAGGACTGTTTCTTGGAGAAGGCTAGCGTTATTGAGGACCATAAAGACCAAGTCAGCAAGAAGGATTTTCTCAACATATTGAAGAACCACAAGATTCAGGACAAGGATGAGGAGACAATGCTCATCCGGAAGGATGTACAAGCTGCTCCCATTGGCACTAGGACACCTATCAGTGCATCTGAATATTAGGATTTTTGACATCTTAGGATTACTGGTGACTGAAAGAATAACTTTTGGCCGGTGAGTAGGCAGGACATTTTAGAGAGACGAGGTAAGCTCTTTGGGAAACTAGATGCTCCTATATACTCCACCCTCACTCACCTTAGTCACTTAGGAGGACCCCTAACCCAGGCATGTGACCCAACCATCCAGGAATACCCTAACCCAGCCATGGACCCAACCATCCAGGAACATTTTCAGCAAGCATTTCTCAAATAAAGGAAGGCAAAAACATCCAAAGCAGTCTGATCTAGGTTCCTACTCCTGGTGCTGGGCCAACAGGCCTGGCTTTGAGTAAGCGACTTTCTTTACTTCTTTTTATTTATCTCCTAGTATTTATTCCATTTTTTTTTAGTTTTCTTTCACAATTATATCTCTTGGCATACATGGTCAGCTGGCTCGGCCAGTGACCTATAGAGGGGTTAGTCTCGTCTCTGAGACCAGCTCACCTGTAGGTCATAATTTGATAGGACCCCATTTCTTTAGGATTGTTATAAGCTCATAGTGAAATCAAGAAGGGACCTGAAAGGTTCTCTCTTCAGATTTTCACAGTCAACACTTACATATATGATTTGTATGAAATCACCTTCTTGAATCCTCACTCTCAACCCTATAGAAATATCTATTCAATATATTGATGAAACTCGAGGGATATGAAGGGCAAGATGGGGTGAACCACATCCATGCATGTATGACATCCATACATCCTCATGTGAATTATGTTAGAAAAGTCTCTGGAAATTTGGGTCCCTGTAAAATCTTTGATACGGAGTCTTTCACTGACCTGAAATTGGTCGATAACAATTATTCAGCCTATTCTGGATCACGCATGTGAAACTTGTTCAGATCTCAGATATGTTTGAGCCTTTTAGTGTGCTGAAATCTTAACCTTCTGATGCTCATACTTGGATCTGACTCTTGATTTTGTAGCTTTGTTCAATTCAATTCAGGATAACCTTAATTTCAATTTTACACTCCTAAGGTGAGGATTTAGTACTTTGCAAAATTAGGTAAAATGTTTCCTGGTTGCAAAAAATGGTTGCAGTTGTACATTCAGTTGATATCCTGCCTATTTATTCAGCTCTTAGTATAACATGGGAAGTCTTGAGACTTAGCAATTTTCTGGTAATGGAGTGCTATTTCCTTGATCATTATCATATAGACTACCTTGCTTGGATTTGATGTAATCAGGATACTAAAGTTATAATCTCCTCTTACACAGCCTTGCTACTAGATCCTAACAATAGTCATATTCGAGACAACATTCAGGTTTGTTTCTTTTTTTGGTTGATGTTAATTTCATGAGTACTTCCTGCCTATGGTTGCTTATTTATTATTTCCCATATGTTTGTGCCAGGCAGCTGAGGAAAAGTTGAAAGAGGAGTATCTTAGAAGGGAAGGAAATCAGGTAATTGTCATACTCATGAAGTTGCTATGTCAAAGGGCTGCATTTACATTGCCTGATTACTTCTCTCTTAACATGGTTTAAGGCATGTCAAAACACACCTGAAATGCCATGATCTGAGGCCTTTGCCTTAATAAGATCTAATTCATGCAAATAATGAGATGTACTTTATTTGGATTTGTTTCCTGTATCCTTTCCTTGTCAATGTTGCTGTAACACTCTCAGCCAAGCACCTAGAAAAGCTTCTATACTTTTATGATACCTCCCACAAACATGATTATCATAAAAAATATTGATTGAATTGGAACCAAAATATGATAAATTGTAGTGCCCAAGACATTGTAGTTACTGCATATTCTAAGCTCCTAGTTTCAAAATCATCTTGATGTTCCTTCAATTCTCCGTGAAAAGAAAACCATGTGTTCTTGAGTCATGATTTTGTGCTGTCTGGATATCCTGGAAATCTCCTGAGGATGGAACATGTTCTCCAAGGGTCATCTACGGACAATCCTAGTGACTGATGATGTAGATTATCTATCTGCCTGTATGTGTCCTAGTGGGACCAGGTAAGATGGTGGATGCCCCTTTGGACTATCATGCATCATATTATATACCTTCTCTATTTACATGGCAGGCACTACATTTTGGGTTCACTGAATTATTTTTTATGCCTCTTACTTCTATTTCAACTCATATTTTGTCACAATTTCCAATTTTTTTGTGATTTTTCTCTTTTGATTTACAGGGTGCAGGGCCAAGCGAAAGCCAAGTCCGCAATGGCCAATCTGCCAGACCGAGAAACAGGAGTATCCCATTTCCTTCAATGCCTTTCAATGGTCCCCTTCCTACTGATTTAGCATCCATGCTCATGAACATGGCCACTGGAGCATATAATGTGCAGACCAGGCCACAAGGTTCAAACCAAGAAGAGACGGGTGAGCCTGAAATCAGAATTGATGGGAATATAAGCCTCAATTTTACGGCCTCGGATACACCTGAAGAAGCAGCAGGTGCTTGGAGGTCTGTTATGGACATGTTTTCTAATGCAGCAAGTGACTCTCAAGGTAGTCAACACAGGGATTCAGCACCAAATTAGTTCGTGATTCGTAAGCCAAATACCATAGGAATATAGAGAAGAAAGAGAAGAGGTCTCTTTGTTTTGGGTGACTAGAAGGCGGCCTTTAGGCCTCTTGTATTTGTTAAATTAAGAGTAAACAATCTTTTTCTGTATGCTTGCTTCTTGTTTTTGGTTTGTTTGATCGGAATCCTGTGAATTTCTTGGCGTTTTAGTATGGAGTCAAGTACTTCTGGCCTTTCTATTGTGTTTTTGAAAATTAGAAATATCCTCAATTTTCTTGTAAACTGTGATTCTTGAGTGGCCTTGATAGTGACCGTTATTCCTTTATGGTAGAGCGCATTTCTTTTTTCTATTTTCTTTATACCTGCAAAAAAGCTCTTTATCTGTTTTTCCTTTTTGCTTTAGAGATATACTTTTGTGTCAGTTGGGTACGTCAAAAAGTATCGTGAGTATTCTGTTTAGGGCAAGGATGCGGCCAGTTTATAATTGTTCTTTTCTTTTTCTTTTTCTTTTTCTTTTTTGTTTTTTTTTTTTGTGAGAATATGGTTAAATAAAAAGAGCTTTGGCATGGAACAATGTTATAACAATATTTGAGTAGCTTCTGAATTTCAATTTTTGGTCTGCAACTTGTTTTCTCCAGGCTGTAATTTGACCAAAAATTTGTTTAATTTTCTCTTGGTATGCTCTTGCTTTACTCTCTCTCTCTCCCGCGCTCTGTC
>NW_006499159.1:3592820-3606425 GCF_000471905.2 Amborella trichopoda
CGTCGACTTACGTTTTCGTTTCCTTACGACGTCGTAGTTTAGTTACGTAAAACTTTAAAGTTTTAAGTTTTACTTTCTTCGTTAGTGTCTCTCGTCTTCTTCTCTCTCTCTCTCTCTCTCTCTCTCTCTCTCTCTCTCTCTATTGCTCATATATTAGGGCAGAATGTTATTGGTAAGCGTGGGATTCAAATAGTTGGCCCAATGAAAGAGGTCTAACTTCAAACTTTGCTTGCATTGGATAAAGGGTTACTTAAATAAACCACAGTGGTGATTAAACTAAAGTGAGGAGCACAGTTGGGAATGGGACTTTGACCCAAAAACATAAAATAAGCTAATTAAATGAACAAATCAAATTAGAAAGCATGGTTGGGAAGTGAGATTTTATGGGTATGAAGCATAGGAATTTCCACTGTTTCCTTGGAAAACGGTTTGGTTGAATTTCTCACATTCGTATTAATGATCTTGGTTTTAGATTTGCACAACCGGACCTTCCAATTTGTATTCAATCAAAACTTCTGGTTCCTATGCCCCAATTTTGGCCTCACTATTTATATACTTGTTTATTCAATTTTCTTTAGACCAGTGATTAAAATATGGATCGGTGACCCGGATTGAGCACCCCAAAAACCACCATGGATTGGTGAATTGACAGTCCGGATCGTTATTTTATTGTGCAAAAAAAACAGTGAACCCTTGAAAAAAAATGTGAAAAAATAGTGAACAGGCCAAAAACAATTCGAATCAAATTATCATTTTAGTAGGAGAATCATTGTTTTATTGTGCAAGACTATTGGTTCCTTTCTAGACTCGGCCTTTTTCCTCTATACACGTAGAATTAAAATGGGTGCCGATTCCTAGGTTGAACTAGACAATTTCATGCCGACCTAGAGTTTTTTAAATCACTGCTGTATAACCATTTTCAAAGCTGTAATAACTAATAAGAAGCCCGCATACATTAAAAATTAAAAATAGTTTTAGATTTTGGGAAATTTATAAAATATATCTCATTTTTCAACGATGTAATACCTTTCCTTTTTTCAAATGTGCCATGTCGCGATATGTATTTTGATGGGTACCCTTTTGGAATCAATTCAAAAGTAGTTGGGTTTTTTTTGTGTATTTATATAATTTATTTTCTTTAAATTTTAATTAATTTGAACCTATGTGCAAGTTTTAGTGTTTCAATGAGAGGTGAATGTAGTTCAAGAGCCCCAGTCTCTGTCTGATATGGGATTTAGGGTTTAGGGTTGTAAACAGGTTGGATCCCAAACTAGAAGTTCTGACCCAGACTTGACCGATTGCATTATTTTGGGTCGGGGTTATATAGGATATGTATGTTATACATGATAAACACAAAGTAGGGCTAGATCTCTTAAACTTGATTCGACCAGATGAACACTTTCAGGTCCATACTTTCGACCAAACCTCTCCCAGCAGGTTTAAAAAATAGAGATCCAAATTCAACTAGTTTGAGTCGACCTACTTGATTGCCATGCCTATGTTGCCCATGGAGCCACTAAGCTAGAGTGACCTGACTTGACTGTGTCTTAGTTAGGTCCAAACCAACCGTGGGTCAGCCCTAGGTCTAGACACAAAAAAAAAAACATAACATATACTAACATCGAGTTGGGTTGCGGTTGGATTGACCTTGCCATAGAACTAGGGCTGGTAATGGGCTGGGCCTAGGTAGGGCCTGCCCTGGCCCTAGCCTAGCCCTGCCCTGCCCCTTAGGGCTGGCCGAGGCCCTGCCCGACCAAATAGGTACAAAATCATCCGAAATCAATCAAAGACCCCCAGTCCTTGAGTGAAATAAGGTTTGATATGGGGTTTAGGGTTATAAACAGGTCGGATCCACAATACAAGGTCTGACCCAGACTTGAACTACTGCATTACTTTGGGTTGGGGTTATATGAGATATGTATGTTACACATTGAATACACAAAGTAGGGCTAGCTCTGGGACTCGATCTAACTTGATTAACACTTTCAGGTCCATACTTCTCGACCAAACCTCACCCACTAGGTTTAAAAAACGGAGATCCAAATTGAACTGGGTTGCGTCAACCTGCTAGGTTGACCTACTTGATTGCCAAGCCTCTATAGCCCATGTGAGCCATTGAGCTAGAGTGACTTGACTCGACTGTGTTCTAGCTGGATCCAAACCAATCATGGATCAACCCTAGGTCTGGACAAAAAAAACGTAGTATACTAACGTTGAGTTGGGTTGCTGTTGGTTCGATCTTGACTTAGAACTAGGGCTAGCAATGGGCTAGGTCTGAGCAGGGCCAGCACTAGCCCTAGCCCAGCCTTGTCCCTCAAGGCTGGCCAAGGCCTGCCAGGGCCAAAGAGGCCCTGATCTTGCGGGAGCCATGCTAGACTAAAAAAAATTTAAAAAATAAAATAAAAAGGATAAAGAAATAACAACCGGGCCGGGCGAGCGAGGCTGACATTGTCTTGGCCCTCGCCTAAGATCAGCCTGGCCCTCCTCTCAAACCATAGTTTGTGGCCAAGGCCTAATTTTTACAACCAGGTTGACTAGACTAGGATCCATTGCCACCTTTATTTGGAACTGACTCGACCGGACGTAACCTAGTAAAATCCAATATAGGCCCAGACCCAGAACTTGCACTTAACCCATGAGGTCTAATTTTTGCATCCAGATTTAGGCCCATATCGGTTCAACCCGTGGGGTAGCAGGATCAACCCTACCCAATTGCCACCAGTAGATCCCCTAGATTGAGCTTCAGACCAAAAACGTAACAAGCAAAACGAAAGGAGGCACGAAATCATCCGAAATCAATCGAAAATTTCGACCGCTAAGGTGCATGGCCATGTGAGAGCAACGTGACACCTTTATCATTGTATCTTAAATCACACGAGTACTATAGCACAAAAGTTGGGCCATCTGAGAACCATATGGACGGCTCAGATTTCAAAAGCGTGGGTTCTGATTATTGGGCAGGATTGATATGAAAATAACACTTAAACTTTATTTAATAATGTTGACAATAACATTTGTTAATTTATTGAATCAGCTTTAAAAAAATAATATATATGGACTTGCTCTAACTTCAGTGAGAGAGACTTGGGTTTTAGTATATACCACTCTTAAAAAAATTGGAGCTTTATTTCAAATACTGTCTTTTGGCCAAAAAAAAAAGAAAAAAAGATGAATGTAATTTTTTTTTTCAACAAATCATAAATAAAATTTGAAAATTTTCTATCTATGTTTAGAACTGAAAATGCATACAATAAAACCATTTATTTTTTATATAAAGATGTCATAAACATTACTGATGCTAATGTGAGATGTAGTGGTTGGGGATACAACATCGATTAGGTAAAAAAAAACAAAAAAATTTAAATGTCATGACACACTTTGATCTTTTAGAATTCACATTTAATGGTGTTATCCAAAAGTAAATGGTCTTCTAGATATAATGGGATAAATAAAAATTTGAGGTGCTAAAATGAATTTTAAGTAAGATTTTACCCAAAGAAGCGAATGAACATTGATTTGTCAAAAACAAAAGAGTAAATGAACCTTGGCTTTAATATATATGCCCTTCCCCAAATTTGGGCCCCTTTTTTCATTTATTATTTTCACCAGCCGAATATTCCTTTCAACCAGAAGAATAAAAAAAAAAAAAGGGCCAAGGCGCGTCCCTAATTTCGTCCGAAATTATCCCGAAATTTAACGAAAGTTTAAACTTCCAATAAAGGGAGGCCAATTGTAAACATTGCTATGCATAAATACCACCAGTATAGGAAAATGGTTTGATAGAGCTGTAGCCCCGACTATTGAAAAGCCTTTACATCAATTATCTCTGTGTGAATATTATGGTTGTAAAAAAAATTCAGATTTTGAGTTTGAAAAATAACATTTATTACGATAAATTATCTAGATTGTTCATTTCACCCTAAAAAGGTAAGTGTTGATAGATCTGCGAGATCAATACTATTTCTTAAGCTTCAATTTTTTTTTTTTTTGGGAAACGGTTGGGTTTCAAATTTTATTGCCATTCTTGAAAATTGATTTCAGATCCATCATAAAAAGTTTCATTGCTTAAAGTGATTTATAAAAGAGGATTTGAGGGGAGGCTTTATTTTGTTTTCATAAAGCCTAGCCTTATAGAAACTTTATCCCTTACAATATTTCCAATTTTTTGCACTCTAAAATCTATCCAGGTGACATGGCGCTCTTTGGAATTCTTACTTACTTTAATCTCTGATTTCAGGGAAATCAAGGTCTTCTTTTCTCCTCTCTCTCTGTCTCTCTAAAAACATTTAAGCGGCAGATAAATATAGCCTCACTCTGAAGGCTCAGACCCATAAGCTCTCGTTCTCTAAAGGCTCAGACCCATAAGCTCTCTCTCTCTCTCTAAAGGTTCAGAGCCATAAGCTCTCTCTCTCTCTCTAAAGGCTCAGAGCCCTGAGCTCTCTCTCTCTCTGTCTGTGAAGAGCAAGGTCAGAAGCATTCTCTCTCTAAAAAAGGCTAAGTAAATATTTTATCCTTGTACTCTTCTTAGTAATAAACAACCTTATTAGAGTTAATATATAGTTTTGCCTTCTGATCCGGAGTCATGGGACACATTGGAAGACTAACATTAATCTCTTTCTCTCTCTCTTCCACAGGAAAATCAGGGTCATCCATAAAGGCATAAAGCTGTTAACAACCAGTCTCTCTCTGTCTAGAATGATTCTCTCTCTAGAATCCAGTGTAAATTGATAATTATAGAACAGGGGAATATGTGCATTTTGATTAATAAGTATTTTATGTCTATTTCTTCTGCAACACCATGATCTCAAGGAGTGATTTGCAGGCAAACAATTAATTAGTTGGTATATATAATATTAATTCTTCCATGCTCATGTGCTGAGAGAATAAGACCAGTCCAGGAAAAAGGAAGCTGCCTTGGCCCTCTATGAAATTCCATTTCAATAAAACCCACCTCATAATTTCTCTCTCTATGCCTCACTGAGTCATTTCCATTTACTTTCTCTCTCTAAAATCCACTATATTTCACCCTCTCTCAAGAAGAAACCCACCTTTCACATAATTCATTATAGCCTCTCTCTCTCTCTCTCTCTCTCTCTCTCTCTCTCTCTTTTCACATAATCCATTTTATTTCTCTTTCTCTACCGATATAATTCTTTCTCTCAAGAACCCACCTCTCAGACAAGCTTCTCTAATGGCTGAAACCAAAAAACCCAAGAAACCAACCTCCAAAAATTGCCACTCTGCAAAAGAAAACCCACCCTTCACTCAAGCTCAAGCTCCTCTGATGGTGGAAAACAAAAAACCCAAGAAACCACCATGCAAAAACCGACACACTTCAACGGAGAAACCACCTTCAGTACAGGGCACCCCCATGGTGGAAACCAGAAAACCAAAAAAACCACTAGCCAAAAGCAACCAAAATTGTACAGAGAAGCCACCTTCATGGACTTCTCTGAGAAACATTCTCACTTGTAAGCAGCTCCAGGCTCCATTAATGGTGGAAAATACAGTGAAAAAACAGAGCAAACGAATGGGTGGGTGCTCTGTTTCTCTCTGCAGTTCAAGGGAGAACACCAGGGTCATGCACAGGCCTGAGACATCTCCTGAGAAATCTTCTTCTTCTTCTTCACTTTCTCTCTCTAAGGTTTCTCTCTCTTCGGGTTCTTCCAGTAAGAGATTGGCTGCTAAAGTCGATGGCTTTAACGCGTCTAATCGATCGATGAAGTCTACTTCTGTGGTGAGTGAAGGGAGTGGAAACGGTGGTTCTTCGTTTAGGGGGATGCATTTGAGGAGGCTTTCTGGTTGTTATGAGTGTCACATGGTGGTTGACCCCATTAATGGAGTTTTCAGGGATCCTTCTCTTAGAAATAGCATATGTGCTTGCCCTGAGTGTGGGGAGATCTTCATGAGAGCTGAGAACCTTGAGCTCCATCAGGCAGTTAAGCATGCTGGTATGGAAGCTCTCTCTCTCTCTCTCTCTCTCTGTAGATGGGTTTCTTTAATCTGTCATGTTTGGAAACTTGAAAAGAATTTGGGACTTCTATGTTAGAGTTCTCTCTCTCTGCACATATGGCTTTTCTGCTTCATTTGTGTGTGGAATCTTACAAGGAATTAGAGGATTTTCTGGATATATTTGGCTTTACCATTGCATTAGGAGTGTCTGGTTTATAAGTTGGAACTTTTTGGTGGTGATTTTGGGAAATTTTGCTTACTTGTTAATGGGGTTTGTAGTTTTCAGGAATTCCTCCCTTTCTATTTTTATTTCTTTTTAGAAAACTTAGGCTTCAGTTGACTTAAACAGAGATAGAGAGCTCATGTATCTACTATCCTTAAAATGTTATCTTTATGGTGGATTCAGTTTATCTAATTTGAGCTCATTTTTATCAGATTTCTCTGGTTGAGAGAGAGTGATTACCTCAGTTTCATATGATTTGTCTGTTTTCTTTTTTCATGGATTTATTTCTCTGGTTTTTTCAGTCTCAGAAATAGGTCCAGAGGATTCAAGCCGAAACATAGTGGAGATCATATTCCAATCAAGCTGGTTAAAGGAGACTCCAGTTTGCAAGATCGATCGTATCCTCAAAGTCCACAATAGCCAGAAAACCATTAATCGATTCGAAGATTACAGAGACACAGTGAAATCGAAGGCCAACAAGCTTCCAAAGAAACATCCAAGATGCATTGCTGATGGTAATGAGCTTCTTAGATTCTTTTGCACCACTTTTTCTTGCTCAATTGGCACAAACGGCTCTTCCTCTCTCTGCAACTCTGTTTGCAATGTATGTAATATCATAAAAAATGGATTCAAAGTTGACAAAAATGAAGGAATTATAACGACAGCGAGTAGTGGAAAGGCCCATGATAGCATGGAAACCGAATTGGGGGCAGGAGAAAGAAGGGCAATGCTGGTTTGTAGAGTGATTGCAGGGAGAGTAAAAAAGAATCAAGAAGCAACTGAGGATGGGTTTTGTGGTGGATTTGATTCAGTCTCTGGCCAAGGAGGCCTATATTCGAGTTTAGGATTTGATTCTGTTGCAGGCCAAGCAGGCTTATATTCAAGTTTAGACGAGCTTTTCGTGTTTAATCCAAGGGCTATACTGCCCTGTTTCGTTGTAATCTATCGGAATTCAGATTGAGAAATGGCCTCTGTTCCATTTCTGTGAATTTCTTTCTAATGGCCTTGTTTCAGTTCCCGCAAGCTTAACTCGCCGTTTGATTCGGGCAAGTTTCTCTGTCTCGGCTTATCAAGCATTTTGTGTTTAACCAAAGTTCTATACTACCACGTTCGATGTAATTTATTTGAATTGGGCTTGAAAAGAACAGCTTTGGTAGTTTCGATTCATACCAGTTTCTGTCTCTGGACTGTCGGAATTGTTTAGTTTTGTAGTAATTTTGGAATGAAAATGCATATCTAAGGACTGATAGTTTCATGCTACAATGTTTATGGGGGCGTGAATCAGGTAGCTCCATCTACGATCTTTACCCATAATGTACCATTTGATTTAATTCAGCCTGAAAATTATCTTTTACTGTTTAGTGGTTATGATAGTCACGAGCACAACTCTCTCTCTCTTTCTCTCTCTGTATTGCTTTTAGTGTGCTTCAAGATATGAATATCGGCACTCTTTAAGAATACATTGAACTCTCTCTAACTGTCACCTTCCCTCCAAGTCTTCCTTTCTATGCATTAAGTTCCGTCTCTTTCTCACAGTTGTCTTTATTAAACAATCTCTCTCTCTCTTCTTTTAGGGCACATTTGATTATGTGAAAATATTTTCTAGAAAATGCTTTCACGTGAAAAACTTTTCTCATGTGGTTAGATGTGATAATATTTTCGCACTAATTAGTTGTTAATTGATATAAAAATATACATTAGGCTAATTGTTGTGAAAGTACTCCCCTATCTAATTATGTAAAGGAAGTTTTTCACAAGAACAAAATGTGCCCTTAGAATAGCATTTGGCTGTTGTCTCTTATTTTCTTCCTCAATGTTTTCTCACTCTTTTAGGTCAAATTAACCGCTTGTCTCTCTTCTCCCCTCCCCCTCCCCCTCCCCCTCCCCCCTTTCTTTACCTTAGGCTTCTGCTAAGTGAGTTATTTTTTCTTGTTATTTGTATTAATCTTTCTTTTGATTTTAAGACACAAATAGTACGGGTTTTTCTCAGCATTTATTTTAGACCCTTTGTGCTTTATTGATCAAGAATGGTGTTTTATGTCATATGCTCTCCTTTGTCTTTTCTCTGTCTCAATCTGTTGTGTGTTCTTGGAGGGACATGGAAAGGATGGGTCCATCACCTTTGTGAAAGTCATTGGAAAACAGGCTCCTACTTGTTTAAGTAGTTTAGGAGTTAGGTTTTTTAAATGTATTAGTGTAGTGTTTTTTTTTAAGTAGTTTAGGAGTTAGGTTTTTTAAATGTATTAGTGTAGTGTTTTTTTTTAAGTAGTTTAGGAGTTAGGTTTTTTAAATGTATTAGTGTAGTGGTATCAGTAAGAATGAAAACCACAACAAAATACCTAGAATAAAATGTAAAGGAAGTTTTTCACAAGAACAAAATGTGCCCTTAGAATAGCATTTGGCTGTTGTCTCTTATTTTCTTCCTCAATGTTTTCTCACTCTTTTAGGTCAAATTAACCGCTTGTCTCTCTTCTCCCCTACCCCTCCCCCTCCCCCTCCCCCCTTTCTTTACCTTAGGTTTCTGCTAAGTGAGCTATTTTTTCTTGTTATTTGCATTAATCTTTCTTTTGATTTTAAGACAGAAATAGTATGGGTTTTTCTCGGCATTTATTTTAGACTCTTTGTACTTTATTGATCAAGAATGGTGTTTTATGTCATATGCTCTCCTTTGTCTTTTTTCTGTCTCAATCTGTTGTGTGTTCTTGGAGGGACATGGAAAGGATGGGTCCATCACCTTTGTGAAAGTCATTGGGGAAAGCAGGCTCCTACTTGTTTTTTTTTAAATAGTTTAGGAGTTAGGTTTTTTAAATGTATTAATATAGTGGTATCAGTAAGAATGAAAACCACACCATAGTACCTAAAGTGATGCTGTGCTACCACGACTCCAACCCCTTTTCCGAGAGAGTTAATAGTTGACCATGACTGAAAGCATCATCTCATATGAAAGAAAATAAAGTCCAGGCTAGCCCATGGGTCCATAAATATTAGGTACTTGACTGCCCTATGTTCATTCCACTTCTGACTAAAGTTTTGTCAGCCTTAATGGACATGGGCCCTAAAATTTAAGGCGTTACCTTACACATAAGGACCCCAAATTGTGAATATCAGAGATGGGTCCCCTAATTTAATGACTAAGTAAGTCCAAAGGCCTAGTACGTGTCCAATGGAACTGAAGTGTGTACCAAATTGTGGGGCTATCATTTTCTTTGGAGGATTCTCCCTGTATTTGGAGGGTACCCATGTCCAAGGTTGGGCTAACTCATCTAGTTTTGAAGGGACATAAAAAAGTGGGATAAGCATAGTTGTATAAAAGTTAAGGGATACCCCATATTTGTAGGGGACAAATTTATAAGGAAGGTATACTATAATCTAAGGATTATTGGAAAAAATATAATTCTTGGATCAAATAGTATGGATTATATAAGGCATCAATCTTAAATAATTACAGTAAGGCGCGTACACATTCAAATCTTGATGAAAATCTATTTCTATCATCATTTATGGAATTTAAAGTTTCAAAATTGTGTAGATCGAGTAGATATGTGAAAACTTGAAAATGAATAGTCTAATATGCATTATTTTAAGACTTGAAATTGTTTTTTCTTTTTCCATATTATTACTTCAATTGTGAAGGTTTTTCAATTTCTTCATTTCTAATGGGTTATTAAGGTTACTTTTACAGTATAAGGTGGTTGTCCTTCATAAACATTTTCTTAGATCAATTTCATCATTTCTAGATTCAGCCAACTCTACTAAAACTCATCCCAGGGGTGAGGCGAGATCGGTGCCCAACTTACCAGGCACCAAAAACCTCCTAAAAGTTATAAAAAAGTACAAAATGCTAATATGTTGGTTAGAAATAAATTTTTAACATGATTTTGATGGTTCTTTAGATTGTTTGGGAATTTATTATTTTATTTTTTAGTTTTTCTTAAACATTCAAGGCATAAAGTAATTTTTCAATAGTCCACCTTTTATAGAGTTTTTGTCGCCTTCTTTAGTTTTCTAATGATTTATGTATGTTAACTCTTTTCATTTTTTTTTTACTTTTTTTTTTTAAAAATACTATTTTTTTTATATGGTTAGAAATAGTGAGAAAAGATATAGTGATTTATGATTTTATTGAGGGTATGAGACTCGATAGAATATAATAACATACCAAGATTCGTATAGCCGATCTCAAATAATTAGAAAAAAACTTTGATGATGATGTCTTTTCTACATTTGATAGGATGTACATGACTTAGGCCAAATTCCTCGCATTTGACCAAAGGGCTAAGTACCACGGCGAAGGCGAGTGCCAATCCATATCGTCCAACTGAAATTTACATGAATTTCTTTAAGGAAAATAGTAACCTCATAATTCATCAAAAATTACAATTTAAGCATTGGAAAACCTTTACATCGATCATCTCGACCTGAATATATTAGTTGCGAAAAAAATTAGGATTCTAAGTTCTAAAAATCATGTATATTGTAAAAAATTATCTAGACCGTCTATTTCATCCTAAAATTAATTGTTCATAGATCTGTAAGATTTGTACAATTTTTTCAATTTCAAAATTTGTTATCGGTGTTGAAAGTGGATTTAGATCTATCATGGATATTTCCGTTGTCGAAGGTGCTTTCCCGATGAGGAATTGAGATCAAGCTTTATTTTGTTTTCATCAAGCCTAGGCCTTATAAAAACTTCATCCTTTGGTTAATCCCCGTACATAGTGCACCACACATCATAACACCAAAATTTCCTTTTTAATTTTGGGAACAAGCCCTAAACTAAAAGGCGCATTTTAACAGTTTTAAAATGGTAGTGGCTTACTTTGCCTATTGTTTGTCCCTTGGAGAGGAAACTAAATTTGAATGGATTTGGCTCCTCTTTTTATTTATTTATTTTTTCATTTACTTCATGCATTTATTTGAATGGATTTGGCTCCTCTCTTTATTTATTTATTTTTTCATTTACTTCATGTATTTATTTGAATGGCTTTGGCTCCTCTCTTTTTTATTTATATATTCACTTATTTTGTGTATTTATTTGTTTTTGGGGTAAAAGCAAGGATATGGAAATATGGCGGGAAGTAACTGAGAGATGGTGGGAAATTTTTGAATTAATTTGTGGACCGACACTGTGTATGATGATGAGGTATGGTCGAGCAGCCACGTGGTAAGGAACCATCCTCCATAATAGTAAAAAGAAGGCCTTCCAAAACCAGGAAAAAACCAAAATTGCATGTATCAATTCCTTCAAATTTCGTTCAGAGACCTCTGAAATTTCTTTAATGATGATACAAAGCCGTTGCACTCACACTTGATATTCAAGATCAAATGTGAGAGAGAGACGCGGTCAGCATGGCCGCACTGAGTGCAGGAGAAATCGGGAGGTTTAAATTCTAATCGCCCGGTTAGATCTGACCGACAGTTTTTAATGTTTTTCATCATTTTGGTAAAGATTTAAATTTTTGTTTGTCATTAACACTTATTTTTACATTTTTTTCATGTTTTAAAAAAATTTCAAAATACCTCTCTACACAAATTGATTTTTTAAAATTCGTTTTTTCATTAATTTTCAACTTCAATCGGATGTGCTTTATTTAATCATCTTTTAAATATGATTTTCATATTTTATTAGAATTGTTTTTAAATATATTTAATTTTTTAACACGTTTTTTAACACTTGGGGCTTATCGGGTCGAACGGACTGGTTTATCAGTTAATATCAAGTAACTGCTTCTGGCTTCATTTCCGGTTAACTGTTACAGTGCAATTTTTCCTACATTGGGCTGACCTGATCAATCCAAACCTAAAAAAATAAGGCCTGTGCTAAAGCCTGTGATCTAAGGGCCAGGCTAGGGCTAATGCCAGCCCAATTCGGACCGATTGGACCTTTTACTTTATTTTATTTTATTTTTAATTCATGTTTTACCGGACTTGTTTTTAGAGAGAAGAAATCATGGAAAAAAAGAATACAGATTTCATAACCAAAAAAAAAACTCCTCGGCAAGGGCGATCATGACCAAGACAAATGAAAGTGAAGTGATGAGGGTTTTGCTTAAATTCTATTTGTCCCGTGTTGGGGGGAGTCCACATGCCTATTTGAGCATTACTCATTGGAGGAGGACCCAATAATTGAGAAAGTGATCACCTCTTACAATTATTATTATCATTATTATTGTATTTATGAATTCTGGAATCACGTTCACTTGTAACATAGAATTGAAGGAAGAGAAAAGGTCCAAAGAACCCTCCATTTGGACATCTCTTATGCGTCTTTGAGAGAGATCTTTAAAAGCAGAGGAGTCAGATTCGCTTCAAACGATTTGGTGTTCTCGTCAATTTAGAAGAAAATTTTAAAATTTTTAAACAAGTAGTATTAATAAAATATATATTTATATGAAAAATATATTCAAATAATACAAAATATTAAAAAAAAATACAATTATATGCTTCGGTCGAAGGGGTTGAGCTTTAGCCAAAGAGGATGAAGCACACCAAAATGAGCTGAAGCACATGATTGTCTTTTGTGCTTCGACCAAAGAGGCAGAAGCTTCGGTCGAAGAAGGTGAATCAGACCGAAGCGGGCTGAAGCACAAAATTCTCTCTATAAAAGATAATTTTGTGCTTTGCCAAAATCAGACCGAGGTGAGCTAAAGCACAAAATTGTCTCTTTGAAAGATAATTTTGTTCTTCGACCGAATCAAACCGAACCGGGCCGAAATACATAATTGATTATTTAAAAGACAATTTTGTGCTTTGGCCAAAGAAACCAAATTTAATCGAAATGGGCTAAAACGGCCAAAAGCAGAGTGAAGCGGATGCAATAGAGCTTCACTTCGCTTTGATCTAGGCCGAAAATATGATGACTTCAGCTGAATCGAAGCAAATCTGACAACATTGTTTAAAAGTGAAATTGCTCCTTTGTCAGTTAAGAGAGCGAGAGAGAGATCTTTCGAAGTTATGTGCTACTTGTCAAAATACAAGTTGGGGTTGTAGGAAGTAGTTTGATGGTTGTTGGTAGAAAAGTATATAAAATTGATATAGGCATCATGTGTGCATGTAAATTGTATATATATATATATAAAAGATGTGATTAACCTACTAGTTCATATGAATATATGAGCCCAACGGTTCAGATTGAATTTGAACCGATTTGACGATCACAGATATCCAATAGTGCTTGAATTTTTTTTTTTTTTTCTACAGATCCAAATCACTTGAAATTTTATATGTATGTTCTTCTCATCAAGGTGTATATGTATGTTCTTCTCATCAAGGTGCACCTAATAAAAATATATATAAAAAATTATTCAAGAAAAAAAACCAAAATACTCTCCAAAACTTTTCGGGGGTATTTTGATCAATTTATTTCGTGTAAAATATTTTTTTGATATTTTTCGAAGATTCACCTATTTTTTATCAATACATGCCTAAAC
>NW_006499159.1:3607535-3620554 GCF_000471905.2 Amborella trichopoda
CCGATAGTGTTTCATTTTTTTTCTACAAAACGAAATGATCTAAAATTTGGAGCATATGTACATCTTAGTGAGACGCACCTAATAAAAATATAAAAAAATAATTCATAAAAATAAAATTGATCAAAATACCGTCGAAAAGTGTTTCATGTTTGGCATATATCTTGGCATTCATAACGTAATGATGGAGATCAAAATCTTCTCTCTTAAAAATAGTTATTTTTATTGGTCTTGTTTGCCGATAAATTTTATACTGTATCGGGTTTTCATAAATTTTATACTGCATCGGGTTTTCATAGAAATAGGGTCTAGAGAATAATAAATGCAGAACAATTGGATAATGTTTCATGTTCTTGAACCATTGCATCTCTACAAGATGTTTATTTATAGTGCTTCTATTAGAGCTTGCTCAGTCTTTCCTCGTATTTTTTTGTTGCTTCTCTTCATCTCTTTCTTGTTTAGATTTTCTTTACGATACTAATCATTAAATTTTGTATTACAGATAAGCTTGGTTGGTCATTAAACTTTTTTAATCCTTCTCACTCCTTTCTCTAGTACTCAATAGGGCTGCCGATGGGCCCAGTTTGTCCCACATGATTTTGGGCCGGGGCTATTTTCTGACTGCATCTTAAGGAATGAGCGCTTGGCCCGGTAGGCCATAAATATTTTTGGGCGAGGCATGGGCTCGGTCTGGGCATGGCTTGAAAGTTTTTTCTTAAAGTATTAGTGCATATATTAATAAACAAAATTTTATTTTTATATTTATCTAGTGTTGGGTCAACTTGATTTTTTTCAGTCTTGGCAGTTCGGGCCTCATTTCATGAATTTGGGCCCATTCAGGGCCAGGTCTGAACTAAATTTTCCTACCGTACAACATGGGGCCAGGCTTACGCCTTGTTATGCTCCTGCCCGACCTTGAAAGCAGCCTTGAGTACTCACTGTTGGGTGTGTTGAATTATAATAATGTATTTGGTGGTCTCGTGGGACCAGATTGCACATTGGTCTTGCAATCAAAACACCAAGATAGGGACATTTGTTTGACTCCTAAATTTCCCCATTCATCTTTTTCATCTTGAATATCAATTAAAAAGACATAAGCTCCCCTTCCTCTAATTATGATCTCAAATAAACCCTTAAATCCATAAAAAATTTATGGACCCCTTCCAAATGAAAAGGGAAAGACATCCAACCTCCGCTCTATCTTTTTTTTTTTATTGTCCAACTTATAATATTAATTTCTTCTTTTTTTTCTAATGACTCCATTATCCAAACCCAAGAGAAGCTACCCTTTATCTCTCTCTCCGTCATCTATGAACCCTTTCCTCTCACTCTCTCTCTCTCAACCTCCATTTAAACCCCATCTTTATCTCTCTCCCTCTCTCACGAACCTCACAAGTAATTTAGACATGGCATCCCAATTTCTATCCTGATAAGTGTTTGCAAACTCGGTCGGCTTAACTCAGAACCGGCCAGTCAAACTGAAGCTGGGCATTGGCCAATCTGGTTTTGGCCGGTTTTAGTGGTCCGGTAAGGTATTTTAGAAAAATTCAAATAAAATTTCAAAAAATAATGGATTTGTTTGTAATATGTTTTTTAATGTTTTTTATCATTTTGGAAAAGATTGGAAAGTGTTTTGGCCATGAATACTTTTTTTTATATTTTCCCATTTTTTTAAAAAAACATTGAAAATACCATGGACGCAAATCGATTTTTTAAAATTCATTTTTTTCACACTGTTCAACTTCATTTGGATGTGCGTTGTTTAATCATGCTTTAAATATATTTTTCATATTTTTTAGGTATTTTTTATTTTTTAAAATACTTTTATGACTGGCCAAGACCTGCTCGATTAGGCCGGTTGAACCAACTGGTTTACCGGTTACTCGAACCCAACCCTTGGCCGGTTCAATTTTTTGAACACTAGTTTGGATGTTGGAGCTATTATAAAAAATAAAAATGATAAATATATAACTTGACTAATGAAAAAGCTAAAGAGATGGTTAACCGTCCTTTTATGGACAAATTGATCTAGGATTTTAATGGGTTCAATATCAATTTTTATTTTTTAGTTTTTTTTTCTTTAAAAAAAAAACTTATCACCAGGATATGTTTTTAAAATTTTAATGTCATAAAGTTTTCCCAAACTAGGTACTCTGTCCTTAGGACCAAATGAATAATTTTGTACTGTGAGACCACCATGCACACAATAGTAACATCTCTTTCGGTGGTCCTGTTACACCTGGTGCTCCAATGTACTTTCTATGTTAACTCTTTCTTTGACCTTGATTTTTTTAACTCAATAATTCAGATTACGTTATTACAATGTTAGACCTGGAAACATCATCACCATAAATCAAAGGTGTGTTAGAATGTCCACATCTACATTATTAGTTAGGACTACCAAAAGAACCTTTTCTTTTTTTTAGTGTTTAACAATAGAACCTTTTAAGCTAGAAATTTGGAAAGCCAACTCTTAATTAATGATAGGTGGACCAGATAGTGATTTATTGTGCTCCAAGCTGCATCTTCATAATTATAGTAGAAGTTGACAAACTCATTGATTGATGCTTATGCTTTAGAAGTCAGTGGCAGATGAGCACTTATTTGAGGTCATTGAAGAGGACCCCGTTTGGGAAGGGACATCAACCATAAGATCTCATTTGTGAGGGGCATTGACTAACTGAGCATAACATTAATTAAGGGATGAAGTTTATGTAGGGCATGGCTTTATAAAAACAAAATAAAGCCTCACTTCAAATCCTCTCCTCATCTGGAATGCACTTTTGTCAATGAAATCTCTATGATGGATCTAAATCAATTTCCGACACCCATAATAAAATTTGAAACTCAAAAAATAGTATAAATCTTGTGGATTTATGAATACTTAGTTTTCCGGTGAAATGGATGGTTTAGATAATTTGTTACCATATACATATTTTTAGAGCTTCAAGTACTAATTTTTTTCATAGCTAATATGTTCAAGTCTGATTTCTAATACTTGAATTGTAATTTTTGATGAATTATGAAATGAGGTTTTACTTATTTTGATATGGCTGCAGCCCTATCAAACCATTTTCCTTAATAAAAATATGAGACCTCATGTATGGATCCATCCATCCATCCATCATGCATATCTTTAGCTATCAAGGGCTCCACATTCAACATTGCATGGTGGAACTTGTGTCTTGATTTGCATGGAAGTATATAGAAAAGTGAGCTGGGAATCTTGGGATAAGTTGGCAGGTCAAACTACTTTGATGTTGGAATGATCATCCACTTCTATTTCTCTCCACCTTTTTCTGACAGAAGTTTTAACCTTCTATTTCCTTCATGAAGATTAATACAGACCAGTTACTGAGAATATAACCTCCATCCAACTACTAATTATTATTCTTGTAACCTCTATCCAACTTCAAGTATTATTCTACACATGATATTGCAAAACATTACTAATACAAAATGCCGTCGCTATTCTTCAATATTTGCCAACAAATTCGCTGCCGAATTCTCCCCCATATCATCATCGTCAAAGTTTTTGTCCATCTAATTGGGGTCGGCTATATGAACCTTGGTTCGCTTTAGAATTCATGAACAGCCCAGCTCCTTTACTAGAACATGGGACAAGATAAGGGAAAGTGTAAGGTCCTCACCCTTCTTAGAACCTCCATTTCTTTGTTACACCACTTTATTACATTTAGTGAATCCCCCTCGACTATAATCTTCTGATTAAAATACATAGCTAACTTTAATCTTTGTAATAAAGAACTTTCTTCTAGTTCGTTAGCCGTAAGTATACCAATTGGCCCAAAATACTGGTTTGATATTTCCCAACTGCAGCTGCTGACCAACCCCGAATCCCTGCTTTCCCGTATTCCCAAATGAGCTCCCATCAAAGTTAACCATAGTATTGATCTTTGTTGGTGGTTCCCATCACCTGCAACCTGACTTTGTATGCTGATCATCTCCTCTTATACATCAGATTTAATCTAAATACTCACCAAAACTCTTTCCTTGCAGAACCCCCTTCTGCTATTACCCCTCCAATTTTTCCAATCAAATCTCCAAAGTTCATCCTTTAAATACTCTTCTATTGCATTCCTTCCATATTTCCCATACCGCCGACAATTTTTCCAAAGATTTCCATGTTCCAGAAATATTTGGCACCTCCCACTGAGAAAACACATTGACTGGAATCGGGATAGAAGCCGATCGTTTTAGTCCCCTCAACACCCATCCTCATGTATATGTTGTACATTCACAATTTAGGATTAAATGCTCAATTGTCTCTTCATCAGACATACAAAGTATCACACATTAGTAATTAAATTCCATCGCTTTCTTAATACATCAATCGTTGGTAGCTTTTTTAGACTGACCAATCGAACAAAACATTGCATGTTATGTGTGATTGGCAGCTTCTGTATCTTGGCAAAAGTTGGCTGTTTCCATCTCCATCAGTCATTGAACCAAAGTGAATACGCAGACTTGATAAGAGAATTCACCATCTGAATTTGATTCCCATATTATTTCATATTCATTTCTTGGACAGTAGTAGTGTTGTTTTAGGACCTGCAAATACTAAATATAATATCCACCCACCACCTCTGTTTGCTTGTTATACATTCACCTCATCTCCCACTGTACATTACATCAATGACTAGTAATCATATCCTTAATCTTCGACCTTTTGGAGCCACTTTCCCTAAGTGCTGAAAATTAAATCTTCAAAGGCCTGTCTCCGATCCTTTTTTGTTGCCAAAACCTTGTGTTTCCCATCCTCCACCAGCAGCCACATTCCTTTTATTCCAATTCCATTTTATTGGAGGTCCTGTCTCTCTCTCTCTCAAACACACACTCCAGAGACTTAATATCGGCAATAAAGGAAAGACGACGGAGAAGATTTATGACAGTATCCAATGGATTAGAGGAGACCCAAAGAGCCTGTGGAATCTCTTACCCATAATTTACAAAATTGAAAAAAAGTTAAATACAGTCGTTGAGGTTTGGTGGTCGCTTTCACTCAGGTTTAGAGAGAAAATCCAGCAGCAGACTACTTGACAGAGGTAGGGATCTCGAACAATTGCTTCACACTTTCGGTTCTAAATTTTTCTAGTATCATTGAATAGATATAAAGTTAAAAAAAAAAAAATTCGGACTTCGTAACTCACCCCAAGCCATCTAATTTAATGAGTGGAAATGATTGTGATTTCATGTACAAAAGATAAATGGCCTCTCTTGAACAATCCCTAACAATTTTATTTAGCCCAATACACTTGCACACCAATCTTATTAGCAAGTGAAAGCTAGACTAAAATATTTAAACAACCAAAAAAAAAAAGAAGTAATCTTTGGTGAATGACCAATGTGGAAATGCAATTCCCAAAGGGCATTTTGGTGATGATAAATGTGTATTGCTGCTGTTTTCAGTGTGCAAGCACAAGCCACGCACAAACTCCAAACGACCTTGGGTTCGATGTCACCACTTGTTTGTATAGTGCACCCACTAAATTTCCAATCTTGGATCCACCCTCTTGTCCTAGAGCTATAGGGCATGACACAATTGAGGCTTCAAACTTTATTGGTGGACCACGTATACTATGTTTCCTTGAAAACATAGTTTATTTCTACTCCATCTGTCAAAAGGCTTATTTGGGTAGATTTTTTTTTAATCTAAAATTTTAGAAACCACTTAAAAATACTAGATGACTAATCTAAAAAAAAAAACTGAAGGTATACTATGAGACCAGTTATCTTTATTTCAAAGGGGTCACAATAATTGATTGATGGATCTTACCTCCATAAGATCCATCAATCATGATGTTGCCAAAACTTGCTCTTACAATCGATGATATATTGCCGTAAGTCATGGAGTATGTAGGTCAGCAAATTAAGAAGAACACAATTGATGATCTATTGCAGCAAATCATGGAGTTTGTGGGTCAACAAATTAATGAGAGCATGAACATAGCCTTGAAGGGTATCCGAAGAGACATAAGCAAAACTAAATAGCGAGTGCAGAGGTTGGAGAATACTATTATTCGAGAAGAGGATGCTTGCCACCATGAAGATCTGATACCAGATTTCATTGTGGAGATAAATCGAGATCCACGACTAGCTAGTAGTGTCGATCCTGAATGTGACAATCACATTGTGATGTAAAAATCACGATCTGATGAACATCCACATGATCTCGGTATTCATCTCTATCTTTCCAATTTTTATGAGGAACTTGAAAAAGAAAAAGAAATCACGATGGAGCCCGAGATCTCAGTGTTCTACTTTGAGATGAGCACCAAGTATTTGATTAATCGGTGTATTGAAGAAAAAGTACCGAGGCACATGGTGGACTACATCACCAATTATTTGATTAGCCTTTGCAAGGTCTAAGCTCAAGGTATAGCTTCTCCCAACCCTGGGAGAATGATGCAAATAAAAATTGTTATCAAAATTTTATTTTGTTTTATTTTATTTTATTATATGGATTAATTTTTGTTTTAGTGAATAGGGTAGTGCCTGAGTAGTTTAGTGAATAGGTTAGTACGTGAGTTGTTTTGGGGATATGGTTGGTTTTAATAGTAGGAAAATGATTAAGTTGGTTTTAAAGAGATAAATATTATTTCGGTTTAGTTAGAGATAAATATTAATTAGGCATAGTTAAGATAAGGCTTAAGGTGGTTTGATAAGGGAGATGTGAATTTGAGGGAGAGAGATTATTTTTTTGGGTTTATTTATTTATTTATTTTTCTTCCAAAAGTATTTAAAAAAGAAATGTCCCTTCTTTGTAATAGATGAGAGATTGAAATTGAGCAAAGCATTTGGGTATTGCGAAAAGATATTTGGGGTGGACTCTCTTGCAGATCGAGAGAGATGATATATTATCTCTACTTTTTTATTTTTATTTTTATTATTCTGGTTATTATTTTATTCCTGCATTAAGATGGATTGGAGTGTGTCATAAAGTTCGAGAAATTTATTTTTGACTTTCAAGTTAGGTCAATGATATACTCACAACCACCCAATTTAAAATCTGAAAGACATCAATTATTGTGACCTTCTTGTATTAAAAGTAAATGGTATTTTTATAAGCGCTCTTGTCTCGGTATAATTTCGAGATACAAATGGGTCTTGGCAGGTACCCTCCCGGGAGCCAGATTGGAATACAAATTATGAGTCCTTGAGTTGCACACTAATGAGACTCATACAAAACCATCATTGCTAAATTTCTATTATATCTTTCTAAGTTCTAAGATTCTAGAAATATCAATTAGAAACATACGTCTATCTCGTCCTAAAAATATCGATTAGGAATATCTTCCCTCTCATTAAAAATTAAACTTCCAATCAGTAAAATTAACTTCGATTGAATGTAGAAGACAAGTATGATCATCACACGCCATGAAACAATATTTGTTACTTGCGTGAGGCTCCGTCTAGAATATTTTATTAAAGGCATGCTCTCCGTTTTCACAGGCGCAACCCTCTGTTCTTCCTCTACTGCATGTTTTTAAAAGCATCGTCTTTTCTTTCCCTTTTTTCACCAATTTACCTCGTTCCTCACCTCTTCTTATTACATGGGAGAGTTAATAAAATGTACAAAATAGAAATATATTAGGTGAGGTGTTGAAAGAGTGTATGAAAACGTGGAGGGAAGAAAAGGATAGGGTGAGAAGGAAATGGCTCATTAGGATGAACATGGGATTGCTGACAGAACGGCTATCTGAAAGAGGAGGCTCTAAAATTGTATGAACCCATTATGGTTTTGTAGGATCAACAATATGAAGGAGTAGAAGACCTAGACTTGTATAGAATCACACTATATAAGAACTAGGAAGGGAACCTAAAATTTATATGAAATCACCACCACACGAAATTGGGGGTTTCTTGCAGAATCAGTACCATGCAAAATCAGGGATTCCTTGCAGAATCAGTGATACAAGGTTACGAGGAATTGATACCTCATTTTTGGAGTACACCACCTAAGTTTAAAGAAGCCACTATTTATTCAACTTTTGAACTTCATATGCTGGTCTTGGCCCAATACATGCATTTATAACATGTGATAAAGCCTATTGCTAGTCATGTTTGGAGCTCTAAGCAATCCTATACTTTCTACCAAAACAATGTTATCATATTCGCTTCGGCACAATCTTCGTTTTGGAGAGAAAAGGGGAGCACTTCCATTTTTTGGAAGATTCGAGGGAAGTCTTCAGATTTATTTTAAAACTAAAAAAAAGAAGAAGAAACAGGCGTAAAACTTGGCACTTTTGCAACATTTTTTTACATAGAGGCATATCTTATAAATTATGAATATCATGAGTTGTGGTTTTTAAATTTCATATAACTTTATGGCTGCTTTTATGTATATATGGGGGTAATTTTGAATAATTTACTGATATATTCATTTTATGGTGGTGATTCGCTTCACTTCAGTTTAGGACATGAAGGAGAAGAGTATGCCGTTTCGGAGGAAGAGAGGAGAATATGATAGCATTGCACCTAAACCTTTTGTTAAAAGTTAGCGTATTACGATAGTTTTATAATCAGTGAACCAAAAATCTTATAACAAAAAACTAAGCTCTAGAAATCAAATGACCAAAACCAATCAAAATAGAGAAATAAATATGGAACATTCTTTTTGGAAACTAAAAAAAATAAAGATTCATACCTAGAACTAGTCATTAAATTCCTTATCAGGGTTCCAACTATGATTTGCTCAAAATCCTTAGCAAAATCTATAAAAAATAAAAGCATAGATCTTGCAGAGATCTACACGATGAGCTTTGGATCACCCAAATGCAAATCCCAGTGAAAATTTGTAACTTCTAACAGTCTACAACACATACTTTTTAATTAGAAAATAAAGAAAGCAAACGTAAAACTAATCACCCAATTCCTTATCAGAGTTCTGATCGCGATTAGCTTGAACGCCTAAACTGGGGAGAATCCATATAAAGTATGAGGCATACTTGAGGAAATCTTCAAGATGAGCTTTAGATCACTCTATCAAGATGAGCTTTAGATCACTCTAACGAAAATCCTAGTGAAAAGTTGTACCTTCTAAAAGGAGAGTACCTTCTAAAAGCGGACTACAATATAAACCTTGTAATTGTATTTTTATTGATATACATAAAAGCTTTTGTTCATTTACTAATTAAACTTAACTATAATCAAATGAGCTACTTAGTCATTACTATGAGAACTTTGAGGATATATAGAATCAATCCAACTCTTTCCACATAGGAAAGGTTCCATTAATTCACTTTAAAAACATAGTTTTCATAAAGATGGACTACATTTAGGTAGACTTCACCAAAAGCAATAAATAATTTTATCAACCAACCTTGATGAATCAAATGTATAGTATTGTAAACCAACATAAACTATAAAGATTTACATGCAACATTTTTCAAAAATTTCAAAATAGTCAATCCCCACTAAAATATGGCAGCATTAAACAAAACAATTAAAATAACATGCAAGATGAGAAAAAACCTCTAAACAATCCAACATTTCAAATAAAAGAAACCAAACAAAACAAAAGACACTTAGTTGTTACAATAAAGGTTTTTTATTGAGTAGTTCAGCAGTAGGAATCTCACGAACTTGAGATGTAGAGTTGCAAATGTCAACTACTAACCATCCAAGCTCAAGCCCAAATCTTTACAGCAAAGGTCGAGGCTTACACAAGCGACATACCCAATGCTTCTATGAACTTAATCACTAAAATAAAAAACATAAAAAGAGCGATGAGTAACCCCACCATAGGACTACCTAAAGTTTCCCTTCTTTTTCATCTTACTAGTGAATATGGTTGATCGATATTTGAAATGCAATGGACATTAACGTTAATTACCCTTTTGCCTAACCGACCACTCTTTATATCATATTTTATATGTAAGTCCCATCTAAATGAACTCCTCAAAACTACCTCTTTTGTAACATGGATACCCAAAAATAGTGTCACGAATCCAAAGATCTAACACAATGAAAAATCCTTGATCCCCATCCCCAACTACTCCAAATTGTTGAAATCCAACTGCTTCAAATCAGCTTTTATCACATGCACCCACTTATTCTCTAATCCAGCTATGTGCTTGTGCATGCACATCTTTTGTTATCTGTATTAGACAAAGCCTGTCATCCCTCTATTGGATTTTGTAATAGCAGTTATCTATAAGCCTTAATGGACTATGAATATTTCTTTTCTTTTTTTTGGATAGTTCAACTGTAGGAGTTGAAATTGAGATGTCACATTGCTAACAACTGCAATAGGTGATAAGATGAGAAAAAGTAGACTTAAGTGGCTGGGCATATACAGTGTAGACTCAGTACAATACTTATTAGGAGGTGCAGTTAGTACAAGTAGAAGGCCTAGGTAGCCCTAAAAGGACATTATTAGAAGTAGTGAGAAAAGATATGCCGACTTATAGCCTCACTGAGGGTATGACCCTTGATAGAGCAGAATTGCAGATCATAATTCGTATAAGCAACCCCAAATAGTTAGAAAAAAGCTCTGACATTGATGATGCAACATTGCTAACATCAACTACAAACCACTCAGGCCTAAGTTCGATTCCTAGTAGAATATGGATTGTACTGCATTCCTCTCTCTCCATGTCAAAACATGCTAAAAAACACCTTTTTTGTCTATCCAAAGAAAGTTCATAGCAATTGGTGCCAATGCAAACTAACAATGATAGCTCATGGAGTTTAAGTTTTGTTAGATTTCTTGGTGACCTTCATCTCTCTGATGAATTAAATATATGACAGGTGCTAAAAAAGCAGCATCTTGATAAATAGATTGATGCACGAATTTTATCACTATCTTGAAGTTCTACATAATGGGGTCAAAGAAAAATCCAAAATCATGAACTTGAAGTAGTGTTTTTTCTTGAATGAAATTCTTTTGCATTAAGGGATTTCTAGTGGCAAAGCAACAACGACTGTCCAATTCTAAAATGCAGTACACAATGCCATTATTGCCAGCCACCCATCGTATATCTTGATTCTTAAACACTATTTTGTTATATGCCGAAGGACTAGTAATGCCATGATCGACACAAACCACTTAGGGCTCATCAAAGAGACATATCTCAAAGTAGAGATTGATAGTACATAGAAAAGTAGTGATAGAAGAATAACATTTTCATTGATTTACAAACCACATTGAATCTAAAGATAGACTTCACCGACAATGCAGTAAGATCTAATCTTCATATCATCGGGAAGGTTGCAAAAGCTAGAACCCATTTCTTCTAGAAAAGAAGAGAGGAATCCACTTGCTCCAAGAGTTTTGAAGAGAATAAGTAGGAAGGAAGAGAATAAGTAGGAAGAAAGAGTAAGAGTGGGAGTTAGAGAGAGAAGGGAGAATGGCATAGTAAGGAAAAGAGAGCAACTTTCCATGGTTTGCATATGATTGTATTAGGGCTTAAAGATACGAATGATCTCTCTCTAGGGTTTATAATAGTAAAATTTATTCATCCCCCTAATGTCAACTACTCCCTATATTGTAAACTTCCGACCTTAAATAATAGCGACCATTAATTGAAGAGATTAAGTAGGAAGAGAGAGAAAGACTAAGAGGCAAAGAGAGAAAAGGTAACGGCAAAGTGAGGAGAATAGATTAATTTATCATGGTTTGCATATGACTATACTAGGGTTTACAGAGATAATTGATCTATCTTTAGGGTTTATAAAAATAAAATTCATTCACCTCCCTAATGTCAATTATTCCCTATATGGTAAATATCCGACCTTGAATAATTGCCGCTATTAATTAAAGAGACTAAGTAGGATGAGAAAGAAAGAATAGAAGGTAGAGAGAGAGAAGGGGTAATGACAAAGTCAGGAAAATAGTGCACTTTGCCTTAGCTTGCGCATGACTGTATTAAGATTTACAGAGAGGACCGATCTTTCTCTAAAGTTTATAAAGGAAAAAATCAACCATTCAACCCCCCCCCCCCCCCCCCTCCATTGATGAATTAAATATATGACAGGCGCTAAAAAAGTAGCACTCGATAAATGGATTGATGCATAAATTTTATCACTATCTTGAAGTTCTACATAATGGGGTCAAAGAAAAATCCAAAATCATGCACTTGAAGTAGTGTTTTTTCTGGAATGAAATTCTCTTGTATTAAGGGATTTCTAGTGGCAAAGCAACAACGACTGTCCAATTCTAAAATGCAGTACACAATGTCATTATTGACAGCCACCCATCGTATATCTTGATTCTTAAACATTATTTTGTTATAGGCCGAAGGACTGGTAATGCCATGATCGACACAAACCATTTAGGGCTCATCAGAGAGACATATCTCAAAGTAGAGATTGATGGTACATAGAAAAGTAGTGATAGAAGAATAACATTTTCAATGATTTACAAACCTATTGAATCTAAAGATAGACTTCACCGACAATGTAATAAGATCTGATTGCAAAAGCTAGAACCCATGGTTTGCGTTTGCAATACATTTTCAATGATTTACAAACCATGGTCTGCAAAAGCTAGGAAGAGAGAGAAAGACTAGGAGGCAGAGAGAGAAAAGGTAATGGCAAAGTGAAGAGAATAGAGTAATTTGTCATGATTTGCATATGACTACAATAGGGTTTACAAAGATAATTGATCTATCTTTAGGGTTTATAAAGACAAAATTCATTCACCCCCTAATGTCAATTATTCCCTATATGGTAAATATCCGACCTTGAATAATTACCGCTATTAGTTGAAGAGACTAAGTAGGAAGAGAAAGAAAGAATAGAAGGTAGAGCGAGAGAAGGGGTAGTGACAAAGTCAGGAAAATAGCGTAATTTGCCTTAGCTTACGTATGACTGTATTAAGATTTACAGTGAAGCCCGATCTCTCTCTAAGGTTTATAAAGGTAAAAATCATTCACACACCCCCCCCCCCCCACTACTACTACTACCTACTACTATATAATACTACTACTACTAACTATACGTACGTACCTATTAATTAGTAAGTAGTAACGTAAGTAGTAAGTAAGAGAGAGAGAGAGAGA
>NW_006499159.1:3631014-3641243 GCF_000471905.2 Amborella trichopoda
TTATATTTGTTGTTAATGCAAAATATTTTATTGATAAATTATTTAGTCTACTGGGAAAAATAATTTATTTATGTAACATTATAGATAAAAATAGCTTATATCAACCACTACTAATAGAACAAAAAAATTATATTGATTTATTATTAATAAAAAATATATTTACAATGGTATAGTAATTCACAATGGCAATACATATGGACTTGTCACAAATCTTCATTTCGACAAACATGAATTAGTTCCTACTGAGAAAAAAAATATTTATGCAACATTATAGATAAAAAAAAGTCTGTATAAGTCACACTTAGAATCAAAAAAAAAATTACAATAATATAGTCATCCATAATGCCACTACACGTATATTTAACACAAAAAACATTTACAATGATATAGTCATTCACAATGCCACAAATAAAATTTACAATAATATAGAGGGCACAATCCCAACTCAATTGAAATGATCATAAAAAGTCGTACATCTCAATTACAAATATGCAAGATAATATAAATAAAAAATGCAAGCTCCAAACATGGCTACAACTCAATTATCAAGAACATACATTTTTGCATTAAAAATTTAATAATAAAATTGAAAAATGCAAGATAATATAATTATCATACATGCCACGATTTTTTAACAATAATATTCACTTTAATTCCTCATGATAATACAGTTTAACAACATGTATTTTTTGAATTAAAAATTTAAAAAATTAAAAATACATTTTTAATGCAAAACTGTATTAAAAATATAATACAGTTTAACAGCATGTATTTGTTAATGTATTTTTTTACATTAACAACAAATTAAAAAATACAATTTTGCATTAAAAATATAATAACATGTATTTTTTTGCATAAATAATCTATCAACATGCAATTTTTAGAACTGAAAATTTAACAATAAAAATTAAAAATATTGTTTAATTCCTCATGATAATCAAAACCTAGTCACGATTTTCACAATTTTTTGGAAAGTCACGATTTTTCAAAAAAATTGATCATGACTTAAAAAAAAAAAAGGCTGTTCTTCACAGACCCACCTAACATCAGTCATTCTAACTCAAAAATCCACCTCAAATCGAATAAATTACATCAAATTGAATACATGTTTTGATAAACAACACTATAAGGAATCAAAGCCCTATAATATTAACACATTATTATTAAAAACTGAAATAAATCGATTGAATTGAGGAAAAAAAAAAAACGCAGTTCTTCACAGACATTAGTCATTCAATATATCAAATAAAGCTCAAATTGAATAAATCAGATCAAATTGAATACATGTGATGATAAACAAGACTATAAGGATTCAAAACCCTATAAATTTAACACATTCTTTATAAAATATTGAGTAAAATTGATAAAATAGCGGAAAAAAAAAAAAACAACAGTCTATTGTTTTTTCACAAACATCAGTCTTTTTTTCTCAAAAATCAAGCTTGAATTGAATAAATAAAATCAAATTGAATACATGTGATGAATTGAATAAATAAAATCAAATTGAATACATGTGATGATAAACAACACGATAACGAATCAAATCCCTATAAATTTGACACATTATTTGTAAAATATTGAATGAATTTGATAGAATGGTGGAAAAAAAGAAAACAAAGTTCTTACCTGTTTTTAGTGCACCTGTGCCTTCAAATTCAAAATTGATATGTATTCCTCCAAAATAATCACAAATTATGAACAAAAACTTTTGAACAACACTTTTACGATCAATCACCCTGAAATTTTACAAAAAATGATGCCCTCTTTCACTTGAAATCAGTGAAATGGCGGAAACCCTAAAACTCACTCTTCGATCCAAATTTTATTAATCAAAATCGGTAATTTTTACTACCTTTTATTGATTGAAATGGCTGAAAATTTTAAATTAAAGCCTGCAAGATTCGATTATAAAGCTGAAAAATATGAAGAATGATAAGAAAATGACAAAAAAAGATGAAATCCGTGAAGAATACTGTTCAGCCAGTGTTCTTGGGCGAGTCAATGGTCAGACTCGGCGATTCACTATTGGGAATCACCTGGTTCTATCTAGACACGGGCGATTCTCGGTATTGAAGTGGAACCGACACGGGGTATGCCGATTCCCGAATCGAACCGGGCGAGTCCGATTCGATTCACCGAGTTTTCAAACCCTGGCTCTGACATTTAATAATTGTGGCCATTTATTTAAGAGATTATATGGGAAGAGAGAAAAATAGGGAGGCAGAGAGGGAAGGGGTAATGGCAAAGTAAGGAGAAGACATAAACTTCTCATGATATATATATGATTGTACTAGGATTTACAGAGAAAACTGATCTCTCTCTAGGGTTTATGAATGTAAAATTCATTATGCCCTCTTAATGTCAACTATTCTCTATATGATAAAACTCCTACGTTGAATAATTGCGGTCATTAATTGAAAAAATGAAGTAGGAAGAGAGAATAATAGAGGGAGGTAGAGAGAGAATAAATAATGATATAGTGAGGATGAGAGCACAATTTGCCATGGTTTGCATGTGACTGTACTAAGGTTTACAGAAAGAATTGATCTCTCTCTAGGGTTCATAAAGGTAAAATTCATTCATCCCCCTTAATATCAACTATTTCCTATATAGTAAAGCTTTGACGTTGAATAATTGCATGCATTAGTTGAAGAGATTTTGGAGCAAGAGAGAGAAAGAATATGAGGTAGAGAGAGAATGGATAAAGGCAAAGTGAGGAAATAAGGGCAATTTGTCATAGTTTGCATATGACTGAATTAGGGTTTGAATAGAGGATGATTGATCTCTCTCAAGGGTTTATAAGAGTAAAATTCATTCATCCCCCTAATGTCAACTACTCCCTATATGGTAAAGCTCTGACCTTAAATAATTGCGACAATTAATTGAGGAGATTAAGTTGGAAGAGAGAGCGTGAGTGGTAAAAAGAAAATGGGTGATGGCAAAGTGAGGAGAAGAGAGTAATTTGCGAATGTTTGCATATGACTATACTACGGTTTGTAGGGATGATTGTTCTTTCTCTAGGGTTTATAAAGGTAAATTGCATTGATCCTTACTAATATCAATTATTCCCTATATAGTAATGCTTTGACCTTGAATAATTGCGGTATTTAATTGAAGAGATGAAGTAGTACGAGAGAGAAAGAGTGGCAGGTAGAGAAAGAATGGGTAATTGCAAAGTGATTAGTAGAGAGCAATTTACCATGATTTGCATATGATTGCACTTTGGCTTACAGAGAAGTCGGATCTCTCTTTACGGCTTATAAAGGTAAAATTAATACATCCCTCTTAATGTCAACTATTTCCTATGTGGTAAAACTCAAACCTTAAACAATTGCCATGGTTTGTATATGACTGTACTAGGATCTACAAAGAGGACCGATCTCTCTCTAGGGTTTGTAAAGGTAAAATTCATTTGTCCCCCCTAATGTCAACTACTCCCTATATGGTAAAGCTCTGAACTTGAATAATTGCGGCAATTAATTGAAGAGATTAAGTCGAAAGAGAGAGAGTGAGAGGTAGAAAGAAAAGAGGTAATGGCAAAGTGAGAAGAAGATAGCAATTTACGAAGGTTTACATATGACTGTAATACGGTTTGCAGGGAAGACTGATCTTTCTCTAGGGTTTATAAAGTTAAATTTCATTCATCCCCACTAATGTTAATTATTCTCTATATAATAAAGCTTTGACCTTGAATAACTGTGGCCACTAATTGAAGAGATTCAGTAGCAAGAGAGAGAGAGAGTGGCATGTAGAGAGAGAATCGGTACTTACAAAAAAATGAGAAGAGAACAATTTATCATGGTTTGCATATGATTGTACTTGGGTTTACAGAGAAGTTGGATCTCTCTCTAGGGTTTATAAAGGTAAAATTCATTCATCCCTCCTAATGTCAACTATTTTCTATATGGTAAAGCTTTGCCCTTGAACTATTGCCACAATTAATTGAAAAGATTAAGTACAAAGAGTGAGAGTGGGAAGTAAAGAGGGAAGAGATAATAGCAAAGTGAGGAGAATATAGCAATTTGTCATGGTTTGCATATGATTGTATTAGGATTTACCAAGATGATCGATCTCTCTCTAGGGTTTGTAAAGATAAAATTCATTCATCTCCCCTAATGTCAACTACTCCCTATATAATAAAGCTCTGACTTTGAATAATTGCAACAATTAATTGAAGAGATTAAGTCGTATGAGAGAGAGAGTGAGAAGTGGAGAGAGATGGGGGAATGACAAAGTGAGGAGAAGTGAGCAATGTGCGAAGGTTTGCATATGATTGTACTATAGTTTGCAGGGACGACTGATCTCTCTCTAAGGTTTATAAACGTAAATTTCATTCATTCCCACTAATGTCAATTATTTTCTATATAATAAAGCTTTACCTTGAATAATTGTGGCCATTAATTGAAGAGATTAAGTAAGAAGAGAGAAAAACAGTGGCAGGTAGAGAGAGAAGGGGTAAGTGCAAAGTGATGAGAAGAGAGCAATTTACCATGCTTTGCATGTGACTGTACTTGGGTTTACATAGAAGTTAGATCTCTCTCTAGGATTTACAGAGATGATTGATCTCTCTCCAGTTTCTATAAAAGTAAAATCCATTCATCCCTCCCTAATGTCAATTATTTCCTATATGGTAAAGCCCTGACCATGAATAATTGGCACCATTAATTGAAGAGATTAAGTAAGAAGAAATAGAAAGTGTGGGAGGTACAGAGAGAAGGGGTAATGGTAAAGTGATGAGAATAGAGAAATTTACCCTGGTTTGCATATGACTATACTAAGGTTTATAGAGAGGATTGATCTCTCCCTAGGGTTTACAAAGGTAAAATCCATTCATCCCTCTTAATGTCAATTATTCTCTATATGGTAAATCTCTAACATTGAATATTTGCGGATATTAATTGGAGAGATTAATTAGGAAGAGAGAGAAAGAGTAGGAGGTAGAGAGAGAAGGGATAACGGCAAAGTGAAGAGAAGAAAGCAATTTGATATGTCTCCTCAATTTGATGTGGTTTGCATATGACTCTACTACGCTTTACAAGGATGACTAATCTCTCTCTAGGGTTTATAAAGGTAAAATTTATTCATTACCCCAAATGCCAATTATTCTCTATGTGGTAAAGCTCTGGCATTAAATAATTGTGACCATTAATTGAAGAGATTAAGTAGGAAGAGAGATAAAGAGTGGGAAGTAGAAAGAGAATGGTGAATGGCAAAGTGAGGAGAATAGTGCAATTTGCCTTGGTTTGCATATTATTGTACTAGGGTTTATAGAGAGAACTAATTTATGTCTAGCATTTATAAAGGTAAAATTCATTCATCCCCCTTATATCAATTATTCCCTATATGGTCAAGCTCTGACTTTGAATAATTGCAGTCATTAAATTAAAAGATTAAGTAGGAAGAGAAAGAAAGAGTGGAGGTACATAGAGAAGGGGTAATAGCAAAGTGAGGAGAATAAAGCAATTTGCCCTGGTTTGCATATGACTATATTAAGGTTTACATGGAGGACTGATCTCTCTCTAATGTATATAAGGTTAAAATTCAACAATCCCCCTTGATGTTAACTATTCCCTTTATGGTTAATCTCTGATCATGAATAATTGCAGCCATTAATTGAAAATATTAAGTAAGGAGAGAGAGAAAGAGTGGCAAGTATAGAGAGAAGGGGTAATGGTAAGCTTAGGGAAAGATATAAATTTTTCATAGTTTGCATATGACTATACTAGGATTTACAAAGAAGACTAATCTCTCTATAAATTGTAAAGGCAAAATTCATTCATCCCCCTAATGTCAACTATTCTTTATATAGCAAAGCTCAGACCTTGAATAATTGCGCTCATAAATTGAAGATATTAAGTTGGAAGAGAGAGAAAGAGTGGGAGGCAGAGAGAGAAGGGGTAATGGCAAAGTTAGGCGAAGTGAGCAATTTGCCATGGTTTGTATATAATTGCACTAGAGTATACAGAGATGATTGATCTCTCTCTAGGGTTTATAAAGGTAAAATTCATTCATTCTCTTTAATGTCAACTATTCCCTATATGGTAAAGCTCTGATCTTGAATAATTGTGTCCATTAATTAATGAGAAAACTTTGCACAAGGCGACACCTACGTGTACGTGAAGTGGTGTATCCACGTGTCAACCATTCGTCAGCCAGTTGTAGTGATGGATGGCTGAGATTGTTTCACTTGTAGTACCATGTCAAAATAATTTTTATTTTTAATTTTGGGTGTGGTTTGCTTAACGTTGCAACCTTAAATAATCAAAGTAATGTGTACCTTGAAACTTTGTCATAAGATGTAATTTTGGTGTCAAAAATTTTTAAGATGTTACGAGAATCTATTTTTTGTCTCCAATTATAATATTTTTAACTCCAAAATGGTTCAAATTAAACTGATCCATAAACTTGTGAAAATCTTGAAAATGGATTAGTCGAAATAATGTATTGCAAAATATATTATTTTAAGGATTTAACATCTCCTTTTTTCCATATCTATGCATCTCGATATCAAGATGATCAATGAGATAATTGATCAGCATAAAAAAAATTATTTTTTAATGATTTCAGATATGCACCTTTATTCTACATTTAAGAAAAAAAACCGTTTTTTAAGGATTTCATATATACACCTTTATTTTACATTTAAGGATGAAATTTTTCCTTTTTCTTTTTATAAAATTCTTTTAACGACATGTAGGGTATTCCCTTACCTTAAATTTGTTGAATACTTGAACTTATAAAAATAAAATAAAAAATCTAATTAAATAAATGATCAAAAAGTACCTGTAAGTTTTAGGGGTAAAATTAAATGAAAACCAAAAGGTACACATGACCATTTATGCATAAAGTGGTCACAATTAATGTTAACCATTGGATATGAAATTGGGTGGTTTCATTTATTCTGTTAAGCAAGCTCAAATTCAAAATATCTTTTCAACTTGTGAGATGCCCAAACTATCAAACTTCATATCTGATGGTTATAAGTTCTTGTGACCTCTTTGTGTAATAGGTTAATGGTCTCATTGTATGCAACCCTTTTAAACATAATAATATATAAGTTAAAAATATAAAAGTATTTAAAAATAAAATGAATAGAGAAAATATGATTTTCTCTACCTATTTTTGGTTAAAAAGAGTCAGCATAGTTTTTTAAGAAGAACTCAAGAATTCAAAGAATATAAGGATATTTGTAGATATTAGTCATAAACCATTTTGATAGATTGAAATATTTTTATATATTAAATTCTATTCGAAAGAACTCGAAAATTGGTTGATGATTGAAATTTAAAAGCCTTAAAAATTCATAATTTAGAAGCTTAAAAAACTTTAAAACAGATTTTACTATCTGAAATTAAAATTTGAAAGCAAAGCATGAAGATATATGAGAAGAAACACTAAATGGATATAATTCTTAACAAAATTGAAAATCCATTATTAAAAACTATAAACTCAATAAATGGATATAATTTCTTAACAAAATTGAAAATCCATAATTAAAAACTATAAACTAGTCATAAATCATTTTTAAGCATAATTTTTTGCACTTAAAAACATAATTTCAAAAAAAATTGGCTTTCTTTTGCATATTCAGCGTAATTATTTTCAATTAATTGATAATTTGTGAAATAAAAATTTAAAAGTAATCATAAATTGAAAATTCAGAAGACAAAAATAGGTATCATAGTTTAAAACATCTAAATAATTCTTCATAAAATAGAAAGTTTGTTACACATAATTTAAAAAAATGAAAACATAGAAAAAAAAACTTTTTATAACTAATTTTGAAATATTTAATTTACTAAAATTGAAGTATAATGACTTTCAAACCTTTGCAAATTACTATTAGTTTACTATATTGACATTTTAGAGCTAGATTTTGGTAGTGACATACCTTCTCGCAAATTCACATAGATAATTTTGCTGTTAAATTACATAAACATATCATTGGAAAAGCTTTTGATCTTAATAATAATGAGACACCTGTAGTTATGGAGAATAAATTAATTTTATGGGGATTTTGTTAGCAGTAGAACTCATCTTGATAAAATAGAAATAAATTAAATTTATTGTAAATGATAAAGTCTGGAAAACTTAAAAGAAAAAATTTCAAATCTCACACTTTATAGGTGAATACAAAAGCCTTTTTTATTTCTATAAATGTTCTAATTTTTATAGGTCATATCTATTCTAGGGGTTTTCTAATTCTAGCTTCTTTTTTTGTCAGATTTCCCTCTTTGTTAAGGTTTTTCTTTGCTTTTTTTTTCACATTTGTTAAGATTTCCTTAACATGTTCTTTTAAATGAAAAAATATTAAATCCTTTGATAATTTGATGATTTGTTAGTGTGTGAAGTTTATAGCAGTGTCTTTCATATACTATAGAACTAAGATGCACCTCTATATTTTGTCCGGAGATGAATGAATTTTATGTTGGCTTGAAAATCTCTTTTCATTCATATTTGTGAAATTCAAAATTATGAAAATAATACATATTGAGCAATTTTATAAACACCTAAAAGATGTTGAAAATTGATTGTTCAAAATCATGTGCAATTTGATAGGTATTTTAAAATTAATTCAATACACCCAGTACTTAGGGGGTCACTTTGGGTCAACGGGGTCTAGGCACATTGTCCAGGCCTAGTCAGCCCTTCTGGGCATAGGCCCCAAGGGTTGTGCCTGCCCAAGGGTAAAAGTACCATATAAGGGGGAAAATGGGGTTTTAAGTTTTTATGTGAAAAAGAAAATATGTACTTTTTACATTTATGTTAGATTGATCCGTTAATTAAAAATATTGAATGTGTATGGGCAATGGAGAATGAATTATGAACACGGATGGTAATAGTATGGATTATGGAGTGTAAGGATGGAGTTACGGATTATGACTTTGTGACATAGATGTATTATTTGCATTTGTGTTAGATAATCAGTTCATTCAAATTTTTGAATGTGCATAATGACTAAAGAGAGACATATATAAAGGTTTTGATTGGAGAGAGAGAGTAGGGTTTTGAGTTTTTAGAAAGAGAGAGGGAGGAGAAGGGGCACTAAAACTTCCTCCATACGTAAGCTTTCATGTTTCTCGCGAATTTTGTTTCGAGTCAAATCAAATTGTGAGGGATCTCAATTCTTACCATTTTGGACTGGAAAAATCGTCAATGCGACTCGGTATTGTCGGAGTCGAGTCCAATAAGGTTTCCAAAATTCAGATTTGTCGGGCATATCATTTACCCAAAATTTAGATTAGGTTTTGATCGATGATTTAAAGTGGGTATGAATTAGTCTGAATCGGTTTGGATCAATAATATAAAAAATTTAAAATAAATAAAATAAATTAAAATTAAAATTAAAATATGTTTTTATGATGTAGGGATTTAGAGGGGAACTCCCCTTTGATTTCAATTATGTGGAAATGCGTATCGTAGAATTGGTATTTACTGGCATTTTCTGGAATATGGTTTGTATGTTGTTTGGATAGCATATGCTAGAGGCCAAGAAGAATATCATTTGGCTTCAGTAATTGTGGTTGACTAATTTGAATAATGATAATAGTATTTTCTAATTGTTGTGGGTTTATACCAGTTAATCATAGATCTCTAGACGCTGTCAAATTTTAAACATCATTTGAAAATGTTAGGTAACAAAATGAATTTCTTTTATTTATTGTAGTTTGGTACTATATTTATTTATGTTGTTTGTCATTTTACGTAATTATATTTTATTTATTAAATTTATAAACATATTTTATTATGCGAATCAGAAATAAAGAAGAATATCATGTGGCTTGAGTAATTGTGGTTGAGTAATTTGAATAATGGTAATAGTATTTTCGAATTGTTGTGTTTACTTTCATAACTATAGTGTTGTATACAATTCAATTATATATTTTAATTAATTGATTAGCAAAATATCATTTGGCTTGAGTAATTGTGGTGGAGTAATTTAAATAATGATAATAGTATTTACAATTATGATAATTATATATTTTAATTAAGTGATTAGCAAAATATTAATTTGATAATAATAATTAATTATAATAATATAATGACAGGTACATAAATAATGTATTAGCATCATTTATTAGTAATAGCGAATTATACATAATTAATTCACATCTTATAATTAATATAAAAATTTAATAAAAATAATATATTATAATAAAAACTTATATTCATAATAATTAACGTGATTATAGATATTAATATACCTAAATTTAAAGTTATTGAAATTT
>NW_006499159.1:3654524-3669187 GCF_000471905.2 Amborella trichopoda
CTATACAATTTGCTGATAAATTTCCTGATCAACTTTTAGATAAAAAAGAACTCCAACGGTTCTTAGAATGTCTTAATTATGTTATTGATTTTTATCAAGACCTTGCCATAGATGCTAAACCTCTACATGATCGATTAAAAAAGAATCATCCACCATGAACAAATATTCATACTAAAGCAGTCCAACTAATTAAAAAGAAAGTCAAAACTCTACCTTGTCGTTCTCTTCCTCATCCTACTGCTTTCAAAATCATTGAATGTGATGATATAACAAAAAGAAAAAATATAAGAAAGAAAAATATAGAACAGATAAAGTACATAACAGTATAAGAAGTCTAAACAAAAATTTATAAAAATTTTTTTTCCCAATTCTAAAAATAAACTACCAATATGTTATAAATGTGGAAAACTTGGTCACTATAAACACCAATGTTTTCTCATTCGCACTGATTGCAAAGCAGCTAAAGATATTCTGCAAAAAGATGTTCAAAATCTTGTTTCCAAACAAATATTTGCTCGCTAGCAGGCAATACTTTCTGCCATTGATTTTACGATTGAACACCTTCACGGTTCTGCCAATTCCCTACCTGATTTTTTGACCCGTGAATTTTGAACACCAATGTAAATTAAAAAATAAAATAGATGCATTACAATTAGATGAGTCAGTAAAATCAAAATTATATAATATTATCAATTACGATACATCTTCCTCAAATACAGATTCTACTAAATCGCTCATAGGAAATATCCAAGATGAAGATTTCATATGGACAGAGTCATCAGATTCTTCAGATTCTTCTACCGATACTAAATCAACTCATCCAATAGAAGAATCTACTTGTGCTTGTCTTATCTCCACACACAATCTTCATACTCTAACACAAGAAGATAATTTGACTTTAAACCTCATAGAAAAAATCACAGATCCAGATGAAAAAAGATCTGTTATTACGAAATTTATAAATCTAGCCAAAACAAAAGCAAAAACACATCCTATTAGTAAAACACCAGATGAATATAATTTTGCCTCTATTATGAAAAGAGTTAGTGAACAGCATCTCACTAAACAAAAAGAACCTTCTATCTCAGAACTAAAACAAGAGATAAATGAAGTAAAGAAAGAAGTACATCAGTTAAAAAATAGAATTAAGATTTTAGAGTTACAAAATCTATCTAATCAAAATTCAGACACAGATGAACTAGAATTCAACCATTTAGTAACAACATACAGTCCTGATCCACTAGAAGACACTCCAGAAACCTCAGAAAATAAACCACTTTTGATAACTGAAGATTCTCCTTCAGTTAACCTTTTGGATAAAATTATTATAAAAAAATGGTTTGTGCAAGTAACAATCATAGCTACAGAAGATTATAGATTTCAAACATCAGCTTTAATAGATTCAGGAGCTGATCTAAATTGTATCAATGAAGGACTAGTAATTTGTTGTTTATCAAGTTGTCTTCTGAGTTTGAGATCAGTACATAATGTTAATCCTTCAGCACATATTTCTGCTGATAGTTCTCCTAGTGTATATGCAGAATATATGATAACTCCATTATGTTTCTTTCTAAGTCTTTCTTTGACTTTTTCTGCGAATAGGTAAGGGAGACCAGCTAAGAACTTTTCTTTCCAATGGTCTAGTTGACAATCTTCTCTTATTAGTAATCATGAAAAGAATACATCCTTATACCATTTATAATGAGATAAGGTAGAATATCTTAAGTTTGACAGCAAATCTTCTGATCTTGCTGCTAATAAAGCTGTACTTCCTACAAAGTGGAGAGTAATAGTATAAATTAAGGTGTTTACTGCATCACTTTCTGTATAAATTATTTCTTGATTTTGTTCATTTATGGCTGTCCATTGTCTTGTGTTGGTAAGGATTCTATTATTTGTTTCATCATCAACATAGAAATCCCACCATCCTCTTAACCAACCAGTAAATCCATTTACTATTACTTTGGTAACTTCTTGATCTGGATTGCCAGCCATTTTATTAACTGAGGCAAACATAGTCATATGTCTCATGACATCTAATATTTTTAAATCTGATAGACTATCTATCGTCCAATTGACAATTAATCTACCTGAATATGATACTGCCTGTTGTATGGCATCTTCTACTAATTGGACATCGATAGGTGTAGGTCTCTTATAGTATGGTAAAGCTATGATTGGTTTCCATGTTTTTCTTATATGTTATCCTATTTAGATCATTGGTTGAAGTATCCATAAAAGCAGATTCTTGGTTTTGCAAGGTATCTTCTATAGTTAGTTCCTCTTCTTGGAGCATTAAAGTCTCATGCTCAGGAATCTTCATTTTGTCTTTATCCGATGATTCTGGAATATTGGGTAAAGGTATTGAAATGCTAGGTATTGGTGTAAGAATATTGAGTTTTGGAGAGGGAATTCCTTTGATATCTAATTGGGCTAATTTGGATAATAATTGATCCATGAGTGTTTTGTTATCTTCTCCTAGATGGAATTTGGTTTTATTGAATTCAGGAGAAGGTTTAAATAAAACAGCTTTAGGAATAGGAGGAGTGACTCCCTTAGGAAGGGGAGTGACTAATTTCTCTATTCGTTCAACTTGTTTTCTCTAGGCTTGCATGTATAGGTTGTTATAGTTGTTTTGTTCCACAATATGAATAATTAATTCATGTTTTTTTCCCATATCCTTGGGTACAACTTTATAAGATGTTGCAATGATTTCGTATAAGGATTGTGGTGGTTCACCCTTTGCAGGTGGAATTTTTGCACCTTTTAAGATAATACTTTTTTTAGTTGGATGTGTACTAGAAGTAGTAGTTCCATCTGTGCTTATATAAGTTTTTTTTTCTATTGTTTGAATATTAAACGGAGGAATTTGAATGTTATATTGAGCACAAATTTCTTGTAACCATATAAAGAATCCTTTTGTTCGTCTTTCTTTTTTCAAAAATTTATTGTATTTTTTATGGAATAATTCTACTAACCTGGGTTGAAATGTTTTTAGATACCATTCTCTAATATCTTGGTTTTCTAGGGCTAAATAATCCAGTTTTAAATGTTCAATATCTACTTTCTTCTTTTTTTATTTTAATTTATATTCTAAATATTCATCTATGTTTATATCTTCTTCAACTTGCAAAGTGAGTATTTGGAACTCTGCTATGTCGGGTTCAGATGTATAAGTAGGTATTACTACATGATCAGCTGTTCTTTTTACTCCTTGTAGTTGTATGTCTGAAGATGTTGTAGGTATTGATGGAGAAGGAAGGATTATAACTTATGGGGTTGTATGACAAGATTTTCTTGCAGGAACTAAGGGCTTTCTAATCCTTTTTCTGTTTATTTCTAAATCATCTTGGATTATTGGTGTATTATTTTGAAATTTTATTTCAATATTTCCATCCTGATGTTCTATTAATTGGTTGGGAATATTATTCCTAGGTATTTCTCTTGGTTGGTTTTTATTTTGGATTGACCATGTTTGAGGTAGAATAATATCTGACCAAGTAATAGTTTTTGGGATAATAGTATTAGATTTTTCTATATTAGATTGAAATAAAATAGTTTTATCCTTCTTGTCTGTTTGCATGATATTTGAACAAAGAGTATTCATAACTTTGTAATATATGCGATATACTATAGCTAAATTTTGAGATCCATGAGTCATATTGAATCCATGAGTCTTAAGATTTGTTGTTAATCTATCGAGGATATTAGGATCAGTTAATGAAACAGAAAAATTGGGAAAATAGTTGAAATAAATGGGTCCACTACAAAGGCTGGATTCAACCATGCCTAGGAGTGAGTCCGAAAACTTATTGTGCCGCATATCTCTTAGGCATACGAGCACTGAGTTGTTTAATCCTAAACGTGTTAAATGTTTTATAGCTATTTATATTAATCCAATGTGTAAATACTTGTAATTATTTTCTTTATGTTTTTTGATTATTTTTCTGGATAACAGTTGGAAGTCTTCCTGATTTTGAGTTACTGATAGATTTTCCTCTACTATTTTAATCGCATATCCAAGTTTGAATTTAAATGTTCCTTTTTTATAAATATCTTTGATAGGGACTTTAAGAATATTCCAATTTTGTATATGTTTTTCAACATCATTTATTACTATCTCTTCCTTATTTTGGACTCTTAAGGTTTGCGATTGAGTTATTGTGTTACCTTTAAGATTCCTAATTAAATTTGCCATACGTAGGTTGCGGATAATGACAATCTGAACGATCAAGGGTCCAGCGTGTTCCCCTAAGCGGCTCTTCCTGGCCTTGGCGGGTACTTTGCCTAGACTTCTTTCGTCTCTTGCCTTAACTCTTGGACCAACTTTCTTAGATGTAAATTTAGTTAGGTTTCTACAGTAATACTGTAACTATTTCACTGTTGGCTCTGATACCAAATGGGGCTAGGATCTACAGTGACCTATTTTAGAGAAGGTATGTGAATAATAAGCTATTATACTTTACTATATCTTGTAAAATACGATAGTAGTTTAAAGAGAGTAATATGCAAATGAACGGAATAAGAGATATATCAATAACAATCCACTGTGTGTGATTGTGATTTCCTATTTTAATGCTAAAAATAAGTTTAAAATTGCGTAATATTCAAACCATGATATTAACAAAGCATCATAAACAAAACCATCATATCTGTATACATAAATTACTCGGACTGTATACAAACGTTTATACAGACGTTTATAAAAGAAATTTCAAAAACACACTTACAATGTACAAATACAATAACTGGAAAAGAGTTTACAGTGCTGAGGACAGTACGAAGGAAGTGAATGAAAATTGCAATCGCATATACTGGAAATATAAGAAGAAATGAGAAGATAGAACCTGAGTGTTAGTAGAGTAAAATATTAGACAGAGACCTGGAGAGCATGGGCTATGAGGTCAAGATAGCTGTTGTGATGTAGTAGATGGAGCGCAAAGATGAGCAGTAAGAGTGAGGGCAGTGCTTTCAGAGTGAGAGAAAAGGAGAAAAAGTGAGAGAGTAGAGTCTGAGAGAGAGGAGAAGCTCCTGGGCGACTTGCCGTTTTGAGGGCGGGAGGCTGCCTTTTATAAGCGAAAGGAGGTGCCTTCTCAGCGAAGGTAAAGCGAAGGGAGGTGCCTTCTCAGCGAAGGTAAGGACCGGAAAAGACATAAAGTAAGGAGGGAAAAGACATAAAGCAAAGGGATAAGACATAAAAGAAAAAGACAAAAGCAAAAAAGAAAAAGGAATATTCTTTTGGTCGGGAGTGAGGACAAAACGGCATCTGGGAATAGTAGCTTTTTTGTCTTCATGTGTCGTTAGGCTTTGTCATTTCCTGTGTGGCTACAGTCTTTTTTGTCGCATATGTCGGTGAGAATAGTGCAGCATAGTGTCAGGGTCTTTGGCTGCATTCGTCTGGATCATCCTCATCTTCTTCTTCTTCCAGATCGATTTCTTCGAGTAGAAAATATTTATTTGCACGGGCTGGAGAGGATTGCACTGTTTCTTCTAATGAAACTGGTTTTTGTCCAGCTTCTGCAAAGATTTCCCTCATCTGTTGTTCAAGGGTTTCTTTGGTAGCATTGGGATTGACTTGAAGCATGTTTCGCAGATATGTGGGAAAATCAAATGAGGTATTGGCAGTATTATATCCGGTTGGATTTGGATTGTATATGGGTTTTTGTGGAGGTATTCTTTTGGGTACCATTGTTGTGGGGTCCATACTGAAAATGTCCCACCATTTAACAGAAATGGTTTTCACAAATCGGGGAATATAAGTATGGTCGACTGTATTATTAACAGAGATAAAATATTCCCGTTTCATTATCCGTGGGAGTTGGTACAATGAAACAAAGTATAGGTGTGGATCTGTATTGATATCAATATTATTAAAACTAGCAAACTGCTCCTGTGCTTTTTGAAAAGCAGGAGGCAAAATATCAGTGGTAGATCCCCATATTAAAAACCAATTTTTAAACTAACTTGGGAATCTTTCAAAAATAGGCAGCCTAAATTGGATATATCAACTATGAGAATGATTTGAGTTTTGGTATGAAAACACTTTGTGCCATTCTTTTATATATTCGCCATACTTATAGTACTTATAAGAAAAATCATTATTGTTTAACTTTTTGCCTTGGGTGGGATTGCAACCCCACTCCTCATAAGATAGCAACTTTTTAATTTGCATTTTTGAGTATGCAATCACTCTGGTATTCTGTTGGTAATAATGGACTACAGAGATAGACCATGTTTCCATTAGAATGGCCTCATAATATTCACTGGTTTTAACTCCATTGGTAGGATTGAGATGGTTTATAAGGTATAGTGGAGCAAGTTTAGTTGAATCCGTATGGGTATGGTGATCTTTTATGGTACTATCCATGAGAAATGCTCTTTCGATGAATGAAGAGCGCGGAATATTAGGCCTTTGGGTCGGCCTTGATTGAGCAGGAGTAAAAGCCGGAGTGGATGTATTAGCCTCTGGGTAGGTTATTTGGCGAATGGGTGAAATAGAAGGTGAGAGAGTGACCAAAGGTGGACTCTCAATTAAAGCAGGTATTATGTCAAGTGAGCGTGTCTCATTGCGGGAAGAGTTGCTACGAGAGCCCCTAATAGTGATCAACAGTGAAATAGTTACAGTATTACTGTAGAAACCTAACTAAATTTACATCTAAGAAAGTGGGTCCGAGAGTTAAGGCAAGAGACGAAGGAAGTCTAGGCAAAGTACCCGCCAAGGCCAGGAAGCGCCGCTTAGGGGAACACGCTGGACCCTTGATCGTCCAGATTGTCATTATCTGCAATCTACAGATGGCAAATTTAATTAGAAATCTTAACGGTAACACAGTAAGTCAATCGTAAAACTTAAGAGTCAAAAATAAGAAAGAGATAGTAATAAATAATGTTGAAAAACATATACAAAACTGGAATATTCCTAAATTCCCTATCAAAGATATTTATCAAAAAGGAACATTTAAATTCAAGCTTGGATATGCGATTAAAACAGTAGAGGAAAGTCTATCAGTAACTCAAAATCAGGAAGACTTCCAACCGTTATCCAGAAAAATAATCGAAAAACATAAAGAAAATAATTACAAGTATTTACACATTGGATTAATATAAATAGCTATAAAACCTTTAACACGTTTAGGATTAAACAACTCAGTGCTCGTATGCCTAAGAGATACGCGGCACAATAAGTTTTCGGACTTACTCCTAGGCATGGTTGAATCCAGCCTTTGTAGTGGACCCATTTATTTCAACTGTTTTCCCAATTTTTCTGTTTCATTACTAATATCTTAGATATATTAACAATAAACCTTAAGACCCATGGATTCAACATGACTCATGGATCTCAAAATTTAGCTATCGTATACCGTATATATTACAAAGTTATGAATACCCTTTGTCCAAATATTATGCAAATAGACAAGAAGGATCAAACTATTTTATTTCAAACTAATATAGAAAATTCTAATACTATTATCCCAAAAACTATTACTTGGTCAGATATTATTCTACCTCAAACATGGTCAATCCAAAATGAAAACCAACCAAGAGAAATACTTAGGAATAATATTCTCAATCAATTAATAGAACATCAGGATGGAAATATTGAAATAAAATTTCAAAATAATACACCAATAATCCAAGATGATTTAGAAATAAACAGAAAAAGGATTAGAAAGCCCTTAGTTCCTGCAAGAAAATCTTGTCATACAACCCTAGAAGTTATAATCCTTCCTTCTCCATCAATACCTACAACATCTTCAGACTTACAACTACAAGGAGTAAAAAGAACAACTGATCATGTAGTAATACCTACTTATACATCTGAACCCGACATAGCAGAGTTCCAAATACTCACTTTGCAAGTTGAAGAAGATATAAACATAGATGAATATTTAGAATATAAATTAAAATAAAAAAAGAAGAACGTAGATATTGAATATTTAAAACAGGATTATTTAGCTTCAGAAAACCATGATATTAGAGAATGGTATCTAAAAACATTTCAACCCAGGTTAGTAGAATTATTCCATAAAAAATACAATAAATTTTTGAAAAAAGAAAGACGAACAAAAGGATTCTTTATATGGTTACAAGAAATTTGTGCTCAATATAACATTCAAATTCCTCAGTTTAATATTCAAACAATAGAAGAAAAAACTTATATAAGCACAGATGGAACTACTACTTCTAGTACACATCCACCTGAAAAAAGTATTATCCTAAAAGGCATAAAAATTCCATCTGCAAAGTGTGAACCACCACAATTCTTCTACGAAATCATTGCAACATCTTATAAAGTTGTACCCAAGGATATGGGAAAGAAACATGAATTAATTCCTCATATTGTGGAACAAAACAACTATACCAACCTATACATGCAATCCTTAGGAAAACAAGCTGAACGAATAGAGAAATTAGTCACACCTCAACCTAAGGGAGTCACTCCTCCTATTCCTAAAGCTGTTTTATTTAAACCTCCTCCTGAACTCAATAAAACCAAATTCCATCTAGGAGAAGATAACAAAACACTCATGGATCAATTAATATCTAAATTAGCCCAATTAGATATCAAAGAAATTCCCTCTCCAAAATTGAGTATTCCTACACCAATACTTAGCATTTCACTACCACTACCCAGTATTCCATAATCATCGGATAAAGGAAAAATGAAGATTCCTGAACATGAGACTCTAATGCTCCAAGAAGAGGAACCAATTATAGAAGACACTTTGCAAAATCGAGAATCTGCGTTTATGGATACCACAACCAATGATCTAAATAGGATAGCCTATGATAAAACATGAAAACCAATCACAACGTTATCATATTATAAAAGACCCACACCTGTTGATGTCCAATTAGAAGAAGATGTCATACAACAAGCAGTATCATATTCAGGCAGATCAATTGTCAATTGGACGATAGATGTTCTATCAGATTTAAAAATATTAGATGTCATGAGACATATGACTATGTTTGCCTCAGCTAATAAAATGGTTGGCAATCCAGATCAAGAAGTTGCCAAAGCAATAGTAAATGGATTTACTGGCTAGTTAAGAGGATAGTGGGATTTCTATGTTGATGATGAAACAAAGAATAGAATCTTTACCAACACTAGACAATGGACAGCCAGAAATGAACAAAATCAAGAAATAATTTATACAGAAAGTGATGCAGTAAACACCTTAATTTATACTATTACTCTCCACTTTGTAAGAAGTACAGCTTTATTAGCCGCAAGATCAGAAGATTTGCTGTCAAACCTAAGATATCCTACCTTATCTCATTATAAATGGTATAAGGATGTATTCTTTTCAAGATTACTAATAAGAGAAGATTGTCAACTAGACCATTGGAAAGAAAAGTTCATAGTTGGTCTCCCTTACTTATTCGTAAAAAAAGTCAAAGAAAGACTTAGAAAGAAACATAATAGAGTTATCATATATTCTGCATATACACTAGGAGAACTATCAGCAGAAATAAGTGCTGAAGGATTAGCATTATGTACTGATCTCAAACTCAGAAGACAATTTGATAAACAACAAATTACTAAGCGTAAAGAAATTGGTGATTTTTGTGAACAATTCGGTTATTATATAGATAGGAAAAATAAACCTAAAAAACTATATAAGAAAAAGGAAAAATATAAGAAAGAAAAATATAGAACTGATGAAGTACATAAAAGGTATAAGAAGTCCAAACAAAAATTTATAAAAAAAATTTCTCCCAACACTAAAAATAAAAAAAAACTACCAATATGTTATAAATGTAGAAAACTTGGTCACTATAAACACCAATGTAAATTAAAAAAGAAAATAGATGCATTACAATTAGATGAGTCAATAAAATCAAAATTATATAATATTATCAATTACGATACATCTTCCTCAAATACAGATTCTACTAAATCGCTCATAGGAAATATCCAAGATGAAGATTTCATATGGACAGAGTCATCAGATTCTTCAGATTCTTCTACCGATACAGAATCATCTCATCCAATGGAAGAATCTACTTGTGCTTATCCTATCTCCACACACAATCTTCATACTCTAACACAAGAAGATAATTTGATTTTAGACCTCATAGAAAAAATCACAGAACCAGATGAAAAAAGATCTGTTATTACGAATTTTATAAATCTAACCAAAACAAAAGCAAAAACACCTTCTATTAGTAAAACACCAGATGAATATAATTTTGCCTCTATTATGAAAAGAGTTAGTGAACAACATCTCACTAAACAAAAAGAACCTTCTATCTCAGAACTAAAACAAGAGATAAATGAAGTAAAGAAAGAAGTACATCAGTTAAAAAATAGAATTAAGATTTTAGAATTACAAAATCCATCTAATCAAAATTCAGACACAGATGAACTAGAATTCAACCATTTAGTAACAACATACAATCCTGATCCACCAAAAGACACTCCAGAAACCTCAGAAAATAAACCACTTCTGATAACTGAACATTCTCCTTCAGTTAACCTTTTGGATAAAATTATTATACAAAAATGGTTTGTGCAAGTAACAATCATAGTTGCATAAGATTATAGATTTCAAACATCAGCTTTAATAGATTCAGGAGCTGATCTAAATTGTATCAATGAAGGACTTGTACCAACAAAATATTTTAATAAAGCAACTCAAATCTTAAATACTGCAGATGGCAGTAGACTCTTGATAAATTATAAATTATCTAATACATGTTTGTAATAATCACCAGTGTATCCAAACACCATTTATTATGGTAAAAGGACTAAGCCAAGCAGTTATTCTTGGAGTCCCATTCCTTACACTATTATATCCCCTATCTATAGATTATACAGGAATAACATCTAATTACCAAAATGTCCCCATACACTTTGAATTTATTCACAAACCAAAACTCAAATAAATAAATAACGTAAAAAGCCAATTACAAAATAAAGAAAAATTTCTTTATACTTTAAAACAAGAAATTAAATATAAACATGTAGAAGAACAATTACAAAATCCATTGATACTACAAAAGATCCAAAAACTTCAACAACAGATAGAAACGTCTATCTGCAGTGTACATCTCAATGCCTTTTGAGAAAGGAAAAAACATAATATCAGTCTCCCATATGAACCAAGATTTGATGAAAGACAAATCCCTATGAAAGCAAGACCAATTCAAATGAATACTACTCTACTAGAAATGTGTAGAAAAGAAATTGCTGAACTCCAAACTAAAAAGCTCATCAGACCAAGCTCATCACCATGGAGTTGTGCAACTTTCTATGTTAATAAAAATGCTGAAAAGGAACGAGGAGTTCCTAGACTGGTTATCAATTATAAGCCATTAAATAAAATTTTACAATGGATAAGATATCCAATCCCTAATAAAAAAAGATTTATTAGATCGAGTGGCAAATGCTTGCATATTTTCCAAATTTGATCTGGATACTGGCAAATTCAAATTAAAGAAGAGAATAAATATAAAACGGCATTCAATGTTCCACTTGGCCAATATGAATGGAATGTTATGCCCTTTGGATTAAAAAATGCTCCATCAGAATTTCAAAAAATAATGAATGAAGTTTTTAATGCTTATTATCAATTTATGATTGTTTATATTGATGATGTTCTGATCTTTTCAGAATCCATAGATGAACATGTCAAACATATTAATACTTTTATTCATGCGGTACAACATGCTAGCTTAGTTGTATCTGCAAAAAAGATTACTTTGTTCAAAACTACTATTAGATTTTTAGGACACAATATCCATCAAGGCATCATTATTCCTATAGATAGATCAATACAATTTGATGATAAATTTCCTGATCAACTTTTAGATAAAAAAGAACTCCAACGGTTCTTAGGATGTCTTAATTATGTTATTGATTTCTATCAAGACCTTGCCATAGATGCTAAACCTCTACATGATCGATTAAAAAAGAATCCTCCACCAATGGACAAATATTCATACTAAAGCAGTCCAACTAATTAAAAAGAAAGTCAAAACTCTGCCTTGCCTTTCGCTTCCTCATCCTACTGCTTTCAAAATCATTGAATGTGATGTTTCAGAGTTGGGTTTAGGAGGAATCCTAAAACGACAAGTGGATGGTCATGAACAACTACCCAAGTATACTTCTAAGGCCTGGAATCCGACCCAACAAAATTATTCTACGGTAAAAAAGGAATTACTTGCTATTGTCCATTGTGTCACCAAATTTCAAAGTGATATTCTTAATCAACATTTTCTCATTCGCACTGATTGGAAAGCAGCTAAAGATATTCTGCAAAAAGATGTTCAAAATCTTGTTTCCAAATAAATATTTGCTCGCTGGCAGGCAATACCTTTTTTCTTTGATTTTACGATTGAACACCTTCACGGTTCTGCCAATTCCCTACTTGATTTTTTGACCCGTGAATTTTTGCAGGGGGGGCCACACTGAAGCCAACGATGAAAAACCACTTTCACTTGCACTACAGCTCTTTGCAGCTAATACTAATAATACTTTGTCTGATTTACCTACTATTATGGGCTCTCGTATCAACTCTTCCCGCAATGAGACACGCCCACTTGACATAATACCTGCTTTAATTGAGAGTCCACCTTTGGCCACTCTCTCACCTTCTATTTCACCCATTCACCAAATAACTACCCAGAGGCTAATACATCTACTCTGGCTTTTACCCCTGCTCAATCAAGGCCGACCCAAAGGCCTAATATTTTGCACTCTTCATTCATCGAAAGAGCATTTCTCATGGATATTACCATAGAAGATCACCATACCCATATGGATCCAACTAAACTTGCTCCACTATACCTTATAAATCATCTCAATCCTACCAATGGAGTCAAAATCCGTGAATATTATGAGGCCATTCTAATGGAAACAGGGTCTATCTCTGTAGTCAATTATTACCAACAGAATACCAAAGTGATTGCAAATTTTATGAGGCCATTCTAATGGAAACAAGGTCTATCTCTGTAGTCAATTATTACCAACAGAATACCAGAGTGATTGCATATTCAAAAATACAAATTAAAAAGTTGTTATCTTATGAGGAGTGGGGTTGCAATCCCACCTAAGGCAAAAAGTTAAACAATAATGATTTTTCTTGTAAGTACTATAAATATGGCGAATATATAGAAGCATGGCACAAAGTGTTTTCATACCAAAACCCAAATCATTCTCATAGTTGGTATATCCAATTTAGGCTGCCTATTTTTGAAAGATTCCCAAGTTGGTTCAAAAATTGGTTTTTAATATGGGGATCTACCACTGATATTTTGCCTCTTGCTTTTCAAAAAGCCCAGGAGCAATTTGCTAGTTTTAATAATATTGATATCAATACAGATCCACACCTATACTTTGTTTCATTATACCAACTCCCATGGATTATGAAGTGGGAATATTCTATCTCTGTTAATAATACAGCCGACCATACTTATATTCCCCGACTTGGGAAAACCATTTCTGTTAAATGGTGGGACATTTTCAATATGGACCCCACAACAATGGTACCTAAAAGAATACCTCCACAAAAACCCATATACAATCCAAATCCAACCTGATATAATACTGCCAATACCTCATTTGATTTTTCCACATATCTGCGAAACATGCTCCAAGCCAATCCCAATGCTACCAAAGAAACCCTTGAACAACAGATGAGGGAAATCTTTGTAGAAGCTGGACGAAAACCAGTTTGATCAGAAGAAATAGTGCAATCCTCTCTAGCCCGTGCAAATAAATATTTTCCACTCGAAGAAATCGATCCGGAAGAAGAAGAAGATGAGGATGATCCAGACGACTGCAGCCAAAGACCCTGACACTATGCTGCACTATTCTCACCGACATATGCGATAAAAAAAATTGTAGCCACACAGGAAACGACAAAGCCTACCGCCACATGAAGACAAAAAAACTACTATTCCCAGATGTCGTTTTATCCTCACTCCCGACCAAAAGAATATTCCTTTTTCCTTTTGGCTTTTGTCTTTTTCTTTTATGTCTTATCCTTCTGCTTTATGTCTTTTTCCTCCTTGCTTTATGTCTTTTCCGGTCCTTACCTTCGTTGAGAAGGCACCTCCCTTTGCTTTACCTTCGCTGAGAAGGCACCTCCCTTCGCTTATAAAAGGCAGCCTCCTGCCTTTAAAACTCCAGGTCGCCCAAGAGCTTCTCCTCTCTCATCTGCTTCTCCACTCTCTCAAACTCTACTCTCTCATTTCTTCTCCTTTTCTCTCTCACTTTGAAAGCACTGCCCTCACTCTTACTGCTCATCTTTGCGCTCCATCTACTACATCACAACAGCTATCCTGACCTCATAGCCCATGCTCTCCAGGTCTCTGTCTAATATTTTACTCTACTAACACTCAAGTTTTATCTTCTTCTTTCTTCTTATATTTCCAGTATGTGCGATTGCAATTTTCATTCACTTCCTTCGTACTGTCCTCAGCACTGGAAACTCTTTTCCAGTTATTGTATTTGTACATTGTAAGTGTGCTTTTGAAATTTCTTTTATAAACGTCTGTATAAACGTTTGTATACAGTCCGAGTAATTTATGTATACAATTATGATGGTTTGGTTTATGATGCTTTATTAATATTATGGTTTGAATATTATGCAATTTAAACTTGTTTTTAATATTAAAATAGGAAATCACAATCACACACAGTGGATTGTTATTGA
>NW_006499159.1:3678789-3690982 GCF_000471905.2 Amborella trichopoda
GTACGTCGTAGTACGTATCCTACTCTTACTTACTTACTATATATATATATATATATATATATATATATATATATATCGTGCTGGTCTTTTTCTCGCTTAATATATACTAGTGGGTTTATGTGCTTTGCACATAAAATTAAATAGGCAATGACATATTTGCCACAGTTATAATACATGCAATGATATAGTATTTTGATATGCAATAAGTCTTCACACAACTAATCACATTTTCTTGAAATGGGAGATTGCATAGATATAAAATGAAAATTAAAACAAATATCATATTCTATTTTCAATGCAAAAATAGTCACAGCAAATAATTTTAATTTAGATAATTACACAATACTTAAAAATTAAAAAGTTTTGGATTATTATTTTTATTTTAATTTAGATACTTACACAATATTTAAAAATAAAAAGGTTTGAATTAAAATTTTTAAAAAAATTATAATTTTGAGCAATATTCAACAAAATTAGAATTTTAATATGAAAAAATATTCTAACAAAAAAGCCAATGGGTCAATTATAACCATAATGGTAATATAAGGGAGAAGTGATAGTTGTAATATTTTAGGATAATTTTTTGTTGTAAATTGTACTGGTAAGATTATGTATTTCTTATTTTTAAGAAGTTATTTTTTATCTGTTTTATAATTTTTCAAAAAGGATATTGAAATTAGAGAAGGACCAAATTTTTTTCCTTATGTAAAAGATGGGTTTTGATGAAAATGTATCATATGATAAACGTGAGCATTTGGGGTGGTTGGTTTACAAACCTAAAAGGTGGCTTTCAGGCTACAGTTTTTAAATTTCAGATAAACCATCAGTATTTGAGTGGTTTACCACAGTTTTGAGGTGGAGTAAAATTTTTTTTTCAAAATCAATCTCTACCATATAAAAGGTGTATTCCATATTGGAATTCCATTAAAAAATTAAAGCTACCCATCTTCTCCATTGGAATTCCATTTAAAAATTCAACAAAAAGCCACGTATATGCAGTTATTGAAAACCATTTAGTGGGAAAGTACAGAAATGATCTTTTTCAATATTGTGATATTTGATATTTGGAGAAGGCATAAGAAATTTTTTTACAAACTATTCCAAATTACAGTTTGTTTTTCATTGCATTGAAACCAAAAATTAAAGAATATATTTTGTATCTTTATTTTCATGATGACTGCAGGTTTTTGAGACTAAATAATGCAAGAATATAAACATTAGAATTGGATTACAGCGTCGAACAATTCCCATAGGCCACAAAAAAACCATACGCTACAAAAAAAACTACAATGACTCCCAGAGGCCACAAAAAACCACAAGCCACAAAAAAAAATACAATGAGTATGAAATCTATATTAAAAAGGAACATGACATATATAGAGAAGGAGAGGGATAAGGGCTTACTTTTCATTACTTGACTTTATCTCTAGGATTTCGGTCCTCTTTAACGATATGGTCTCAAGGCTTTCAGTTATATTAAACGATATCGATAGAGAACGATACGGTCTTGTTAAGCTTTCAGGAAGGGAATGCGAGTATGATGAAATTGTAATAAGTAGAGAAAGAGAGATCGTAATTAGTAGAGAAAAAGAAAGATTGTAATCAGTAGGGAAAAAGATAGGATGAGTAACAGTAGAGAGAATGAGGAAAGTGAAAATCATAGAAAAAGAGAGAGAATTGAAAGAAAGATTGATGAATATAGTTTTTTTGTTTTTTGTTTTCACGTTCTTTTTTTTTATTTTTCTTTTCTTTTGGCGAAGATCAATTACAAGTAGTCTTACTACAATATTTCTTGCTTCAAAGAAAATAAAACTAATAAATCCAATATCTTAAAAACCTTAATGGTATTAAACCAAATTTTTTTAAACAAAAAAAATATCCACTACTTGGGAATATAAATATAAATATGTCAAGAAACAAAAAGAGAGTGTCGAAATTACTTCAATCGGGATCATTATACCCCATACTGAGTCACCACCATCCGATGGCATAGGATCAACAGTCAACCTTCAGTATCAACAGGGAAAGCAAGCCCTCTAATGAAACTATGAAGTCCTTTATCACAAATCTCAAACCCTTAAGTGAATTCCTTTAGCAACCTAGTTTGCGATAAATACTTCTCTTTTCTACGTAAACCCTATAGTCTAAAACCCCAATGAGAGATGAGAGATCATAAGAGCGTTGAAAAAATTACCGTGAGACAGATATCAATGATGAGAGAGTGAGAGATATCAAAGATGAGAGAGTGGGGCGTATCCCTTTGGGTCTCTTGAGAGAGAGTAAAACTTTCTTAAGAGAGAGAAATTCTAAAGGGGTGCCCCTTTGTGGGATATGAAAGAAAAAGATGTGAATCAGGTGTAAGAGATAAGGTGTAGAAATTTTGGGTAGAGATAATATCTTTTTATAGGCTTTGAACATAATTAGGGCTTTTTAGGGTTTTCTTTGGCTTGTCTCTTCTTGTGAGATTGAATATAAACCATTGAGCTTAGGTGACTTGTGGGGTGAGAGATTTGAGCCATCCATTTCATCAATAGGTCATCAATATTATGGAAGGTGGTAGAACCTTTATCCCCGATTTTTAAACCATTTTCCTATCAATAGAAATTAAATAAAATAGTTTCATTCATAATATAATACTTATCAAAATTATGCACAAGCTTTCTCAAGCTTTCCAAAAATCCTTTGAAAGCTTCCTCAAGGCAAAATCTTTCCAAAACACTTCAAAGCTTTGTCTTCAACCCAAAGTTTGAACTAACGCAACGAAAGTTTCATTAGGGTGGGGTGTGCCACCCTAGGTAGTACTTCATGAGCCCCCACTCAGATGCAATAGTGGGCCCATTAACATATTGGACCTGCTATGCAATATTAAAAGTATTAAAATTAATTATATGATTTTTAGAAATCCATAAAATCAAATTTGAATATTTAAATCAATCTAAAATTAATATCTCTATTTTTATAAATCCAAATTTGATAAATAAAATATCTAGAGATCTAGAAAAATTTAAATAATAAATATAAAAATCATATATCATTAAAACATACATAATTAAATTCATTAGATGGGAAAATGATCCATTTGGCTTAGGAATTAATAAATAAACGAGGGACACTCCACCCTCAATTGTGGACTACGGTCCACACTTGCTTTATCAAACCGACCAGTGTTTCTCATGACCCACAATCCATGCAAGAGCTCATTAGTTGGTCACCAAAGTCTGTGTTTCTCATGACCCACAATCCATGCAAGGGCTCATTAGTTGGTCACCAAAGTCTGGCCATTGAGCCAATCAATCGTAATCTCAGTTTGTGGATTTTCTGTTTTCCCTTAGAGACGTACCAAATTCACGTAGACCTGATACGATCACAGCTCATATGGTACATATGGGTATCTCTAGCATATGCATAAACTTCACTCTAAAAGATAATTCGCTTTCCCGAAACGGCTATCATAATGCATGCCGCGTGATGGTTCGTGGATGAGGCTTTGGCGCCATCTCTGAAGACCACCATCACACACAAGGGTCACACAGTAAAATATGGGTAAAATCGTTATAAAATAGTCACACTTTCCTAACGATTTTTTAAAAATAATATCTTATTTTTTTGGCTGTTTAAATTTAAAAAACTCACACTTTTTTACTATCTCTCACATATCTCTATATCATAAAATAATATCTTATTTTCTTGGCAGTTTGAATTTAGAGAAAATTACGTATATACCTGAAAATGGGTAAAATCATCTTTTTTAAAAAATCTCATTATGAAAGTGAAAAAACGGATATGGAGGTAATAACGAAAACTGAAAGGTGGATATGTAATAACGCATAATATAACAGATATATAGATAATTTTCTCTTGAATTTAAAAAACTCACACTCTCACGTATCTCTATATCATAATATCTTTCAACGATCATAGTAGTTATCCTTTGTTTTTGATGAAGTGATTCAACCGTAATAGTAGTTATCTATTTTTTTTCTTTTTTCTCTCTCGTAAAAGTTACCTCAAACCCTATATTATCTTTAGGACATAGGGTATTTTTCTAATTTTTTGACACTATCATCACAATATTGTAGCCAACAATTTTAGAGGCACGCACTATTCTTAAAAAGATATTAAAATCGCTATCCCAGATTGAGGTACTCCATGCTAAAAGCAAAATATGTTAAAATCGCAATCCTAGATTGAGGTACTCATCCAGACCAAAAGCCACATTTTGTGTGTCGATTCATATATGGTAACTATTTGAGTGACGGTACGTTTCGTATTTGCTCCGATACCATAAGCCATATGACATTTACAAAAGAGAATGAGGGAGTGTAGATAGAACGAGGAAAGATAAAATAGTTATATAATAGACACACAATTGGTAGTTATGGGAGGTTCGAATTTTGTAAACTATATTTACACATATTTTTCATTGTTTTTTTTTTTGATAATTTAAATTTAAAAAACTCACACCTTTTCACTATCTCTTATCATCTCATGTATCTCTCGATATCATAATATCTCTCAACGGTCATAGGAGTCATCCCTTCATTTTTGGTGAAGAGATTGTCATAGTAGTTATCCCATTTTTTTTTTGTCATATTAGTTATCTCAAGTCCTACATTATCTCTAAGTCATAGGGTCATTTTCTAATTTTGTTTTACACTGGTTAATCCCTCAACCTTCACTTAATAAAGTAGTAGAGAATATATATATATATATATATATAGCCTTGGAGTTTAGCATCTTTTGCCCCGCATGATGCAACCTTATTATGGAAGGAAAAAGGTTATATAAGTCCCAGGTTTACGATACAAAATAGCGCTACATTTCAAAATCTCATTAAATTTTCTTGAAACCGTTACTTGTGATATAAGCGTTAACAATTTCAAGCCTAAAACTACTTTATCTTAGGAATAATTGACTGTTATTTTTTAAACTTTAAATTTTCAATCGAGGAGCAAAAAAAGATTTTCACATCATCATCGAGTTTTTTGGCACTCAAATTGCATTTTGCACGAGGGTTTGAAATGTAGCGTTACTTTTAAATGTAGGGGACGGTTTATAAAGAGATCATTTATTTTTTGTACCTAACACCACAATCATTTCCACTTATTAGATATCAAATTGGATGGTTTGGGATGAGTCATGAAATTTGAAAATATTTTTTATGGAATTTTGTGTTTATTCAATGACACTTTATCCAATTTGAAATTTAAGGGACAGTAATGATTATGACCTCTATATACAAGAGATAAATCGTCTCTTTATAGACAATACCTTAATGTAAAGACTAAGTGATGATATTTTGGGGTGCGGCTCTAGTTTTTAATTTAATACCTAGGCCACCAAAAAGTAATATGTATATTATTCACTCGAAAAGAAAAAACAATATAGCTTTCTAAAGTGAATTGGACTACCCAATGTGGTCGGTCGGAATGTCAATTGGTTCATCGAGTGTAAAGGCAAAATATAATTTAGTAGTAAATTGGTCAAAATTAATGTGACTTTGGTAGTTGTGAATGACCAATTGGCCAAAAAAATTGGTTTAATATTTTTTAATATATTTGACATATTTAAATTATTATTGATATTTTTTATTATTTTTTATATTTTCGACTAAGTTTTGAATAGACCAAACCTCATTTATTGAAAATAAACATACGTGCCCGTGATACATACCTACCATTCAGGGGTGGCAATGTGTGTAGCATCCATCCCCTAAAAACCTAAGTATGGGGCTACAAAATGTGGCCTGAGGGCCTGCCTACGGCCATGTCAGTCTTGGGCCAAGTCCACAATAGAGCTAGCTCGACTTAACTTTGTTCTACACCATTTTTTTTTTGTTCTCCCTTTCTTTTCCTTGAGTCTATTAGGCTCGAGTTGGTTCAGGGAGAGGCACCTTGTGCCCTGTCCAGACCTGGCCGGGCTCAACCTATCCTCAACGGCCAGCCCGACCAAGCTCGGCGTATTGCACACTCCAGGCCTGCGACATGCGCTGGGGCATTGGGCTGAAATACGTGGCGGCGCCAAAACCCACCCAAAGACAATTTCAACGGTGACGAGTACTTGCGTTCCGTTGTTGTGTACCAACGTCGCATGCATCCGGTAACGTGCAAGTCCTCTCCTGCTCAAAGCCATGAACATGTGGTCCCTCTCTCTCTCTTACTCTCTCCCTTTCAGAGCCGGACAAAACCAGAAGATGGAAAGGTCACTTTCTCGAATGCCAATTTATTTCCCCATCTTATGCTTTTCATGCTAATTTTTTTGCCCAAAACCTCTGTAAATCCCTCTCGCTAAGTTGCTCTCTCTCTCTCTCTCTCTAATATTATTACTTCTCTCTCATCCTTGTTCTTTCTTTAACTGAAATTTCTTTCGCCGCCGCAAAGACCAGTATGTTTTTCTCTCTCTGTAATCCTTTTTCACTTTCCTTCCTCAACTGAAAAGCTTTCTTATGCCGTTGCCAACAAATTGTTTTCTCTATGTGCCTGCAATTGTGTTCTCTCTCTGAAATCTTTCTCTCTCAACTGAAAAGCTCTCTTATGCAACTATCGACAAATAATTTCTCTCTCTCTCTATGGTCCTTTTTACTCCCATTCCTCAATAGAGAAGCTCTCTGATGCAACCATCCATAGATTGTTTTCCCTCTAGAGTTATTTTCTTCGTTCTACCTTAACTGAAAAGGTCTCTTATGCAAACCCACAAATTTTTTTCTCTATCTCTACAATCCTTTTCTCTCACTGACAATCTCTCTAATGAAGTTTTTTTTTTATATCTACAGTCTTCCTCTGCTCATTTCCTCAACTGAAAAGCTCTCAGGCGCAATCCACAAGAGAAACAATGAAAAATTGGAACTGAGGCAACCTTGGGCGCAACCCAAGTTAGAGAAAAATGGCCATAAGTTTGAGAGTATTTGCAGGAGAACCAAGTTCGAATCTGAGGAGCATTCCCTTATGGGATGTGCCCAGGTCTAATTTCAGGGGTTGCCGAATTCTTCAGCCTAAGTTGAGATTTAAGGTTGTTGGAAAATCACTGGGTGATCGATGGAAGATCACTGACATTGATGGAGGTGGGCCTGTTTCTTTAACCATTTCTTCAATAGATTTTGGTTCTAGGTGTATGTGAATTATTGTTTCTTGTGGCGCTGTTCTTTCCTTGATTTATTTGAATTCTGTCATAAAATGGCCTTGGATTTTATTCAAATTCTGCAAAATGTCCTGTGAATGCAAATGCAATTGTTATGATGATGAACATATGTGGATTTTTTTCGTTTTTATGTAATACAAACTTTTTGACTAATGCAATTCAATTCACATGAAAAAAACGTTCTTCTTTTCTTTTCTGTAAGAATTATGGAATGTTGCATAAAGGACTGATCTTAAAAGTTCGATAGCGAAGTACCATTTAAGTTATAATACTTGAGTGGGTCAATTTATTTAATTTAGCTGTATATACGATGTGTGATTCAATGCCTTAGGAGTAGTGTGCTTGCCATTCGTGTTACAATTGTCGTAGATGTGATATGACATTTGTAACCTCATATTTTACTTGTGTCGGGTCTTAAATTGAGATTCTTTATATTATTTAACTACGTACACTTGTTAAGCTATACTATTATTGCTCATCTGCCTTCCAAGGATAAATTAATTTTCAGACCTATCTCTGGTAATTGGTTATTTTGTTGGTTACATATTGGTTTTCATGGACTTTGGCTTTCATGTTATATTGCAGACAAGTTTTGTGAACCTCCATTAAGATATAATAACTGATGGCATAATACATGTTGATTCATTATTACTTGAACTCCCTTTCCACCATGTCTTCTATTCAGTTAGCTTACTAGCATTGTTTATTTCATTTTGTGTTGTATACTAAAAATAATTACATTAGTCATTGCCTTGTTACTATTGAAATTTTTTTTTTGTGTGTGATTTTGTGTTGGATATTGTAATTACAATCGTCATTGCTATTTAGCTGGGATTGACGTCAGGCTTTTTATGATGCACAATTATTTTATGATGGTGATCTTTTAGATAAGTAGTGATTATGATTAGTGATAATGAGGAAAATGCATGAAAATATAATATATTTCATATGATTTGGATACCCACCTTCTAACCTAGCACATGGGGATATATTATATCAACCTTGGGTCGGTTCATCTCATGCTTACTTTTAATTTTTATGAATTTTACTGGAAAGGAGTATCTGAGTTGTATCAAGAGGAATAATATTATGGACTTAATTGGTTTATGTGAAATACATATGGAAATATGGAAACTTGTAGAAGAATGAATTAATTCCCTTGAGAGTATGTAGTACTCGTTGGTGCAAGTAAATAAGTCCATGGTATAGTGTCTTCCCATTCATAGGTAGTGCTGGTATCATATCATTGTATGAGTTTGTCATGCATGAAGTGATAATCATCCTTATTGTCATTATCCCCCTCATTCAATGTATATCAACCCATTAATCCTCAACAGTTACAGTGTATTGGCCTCTTGCTCCTCTTGAGCCCAAGGCCTTGGTTTTTAACTCTATCAATACCAGCCTATCCTGCCAAACCTAGCGTGCACTCATGGTATCCAGCTTTGTATGGCGTCTTTCATCCGTTGAGCTCCTTGGTCCTGCATGAACCATCTCACACCTCCACTCAAAGTGGGTTGTTTGGCTTTTATTTCACCAATTACATGAGTTCCCACATGAGGTCATACAATACTAAGCCCTTTGAAGGCTGCAAAACCCAGCAACAACAATGTCATCTAAGATGGGTCCAGGAGTTAATGGGGTTCAAATTTCAAAGTAGGATGAAATCACAAGGCCACAATCTTTCTTTTCACTCTGTGCCTGATCTTCCATGTTATGTCCTTCTAAAAGAGCATACCATCTTGAGGTCCTCAACCATCATAACTGGGCAAGAAGCATGCCATAGGGCGTGGCATTGGCAATGTGCTGAGATACATTTCATGACTTCATATTTGTATCCATAAGGATTTGTTGACAAGAAGCCTGTTCACCTGGATCTCAGTTTTGGCATGATATTAGATCTGGGGCGATATTTTCAACAATTCAATTCCCATTATTGTTCTGAATCACCCTGTCATGTATGGTTAAGCCTTAGCTTTGGGGCCTTCGCGGGAGTTTAGCCACCTTCCTTTACAAACAATAATACCAATGCTTTTGTTGTTTAATAAGATGAACTAAGAAATGAAATAGTATTTATATGAACAATGACGTCAAATATTATCAAATCAATGAATGCGTAGGTCCTTGATCAGCCTATGCAGGAGTATAGAGCGTAGTTCCTTGATCTTCTATTGTTTTACCACGTCTAGGGTATCTGCTTCATTATGTAGCTTGATTTCATTGTTAATCTTCTAAATGTGGATACCTTCGTTTTTTTTTCTTAGTAAGTTGCTATCTCTGTTCCTTCCTATGCTTAAATTAGTCTATCTCTCTATTTATTTTTGCATAACTACTGTTGGACTTATGCTTGAATTCATTAGTGGGTTTGGGTATATAATGTTATAATTACTTAAAGAACCCTGTTTGAGAGGTAGATAAATATCCTTTGGATTTCATCTTAGAGATTGTGAATCGCTATCCGTGGATCTCCTGAATATTTTTGTTTTTGTTTTCTGACAGACATGGTACGTTCATGGCTTTTGAAAACCCAGCACTATTTGAATGAAGTAGCTGCTCCACTTGTGAACACTGGGCAAAACAAAAAGACTGAAGTTGAAAATACACAAGAAAACATTGACCTGGAGGACTTTTTCATGGCAGAACAAACCATTGATAGTAGAACTCCAAATGGAAATCTTTCTTTTGCTGCGATTGTTTCAATAGAACAAATCAGCAGGTAAAGAAACTTGGATAGTTTTTTCATCCTGTCAACAGTTCAGTTGTATATCTCATATATACATGATGCTTCTGGTTTTTGTCACCCACATATGGGTGTAACTTATGTTATTTTTCCTATACTATTTATATACACTGGTTGAAGAGGAATGAGGTTAAGAAAGTTTGTAGTGTTGGTATTGTTGTATTGCTTAGTTTCTTGTCTAATGCTACCACATAGCAATTATCATAAATCTGACAGAACAATAACAAAGAAAAATTATATATAACTTGCACATCGGAGTTCTTTATTTGTAAAACTTGGCAGTGGGTGAGTTGACATGGCCAGCTTTTGCAAGTTAGAGAGAAGTTTCTATTCACTGGTATAGTCTGCAACTTGGTTATGCAAAAATTGTAACAAGTAAAAAAATCTATGTAGGGACTAAATGAAATGATAGGGTTGACCATTGTCTCGAGAGTGCCTTCCCTAGGACGGTCCTGCTTCAAGAACATGTTTTGTATTCTTGGATCGGATCCCCCTTGGAAGCTCGCTCTTGATCATTTAGGTTCTCAACCACATTCAAAGTGGGATCATTGTCCATAACGCTAGATATATACTTATATATATTTTTTGATAATTGATATATGTGTGTGTATGTGTATACACAGACACATACATATGATGAGGAATTGTCAATTATAAACATGACTACAGTTACTGTACTAGAGTAGTGCATGTGCGTGCGTTTATTTCTGTATCTATATATGTGTTGATTATATGCGCTATATTATTAGGAGATTGTGGATAGATATCTAGGTTTCATGAGTACTATCGAAAGGCTGTGGCGATTTGAGAATAGATTTCAGTTTCCTTTCTTGTCATGCCCCTAAGATCTGGAAATGCTTTTTATGGCACTCTCTTGCAATGGAAATTCCATGGTGCACGTGTAATATATTAAAAGATAATTTTTTTAGTAAATTACAGGTTCTCCCTTTGTGTGTGTGTGTGTGTGTGTGGAGGAAGATATATAAGCCAACAGGCTTTAATGTAGCATGAGCCACTTTGAAAAATAGGGATCTGTTGAACCCCAAATTGTACACATGTAGATCTCATCCAAGCAATGAAATGTGAAAATAATTTTTGAATTCACATAAGAAAAGTGAGAAAATAGGTCCTCCATTTTTAGTAAATGCAGGATGTCCATTTGGTGAACGGTGGATCTAAGCCTTCAAGAATTCAATTTTTTTTTAGTTGTTGAATCTTCAAATCAAAGGTGTGTAAAATTTCAGTCCAAAAAAACCCTCTATCTATATGTTTTGGAGCCTCCACTTGTACTATACCTATAAACCTGTTGGCTTACAGAAGTTAATCCCTGCTGCTCCCTAACATGTGTTCCCAGGTACATATATAGCATACCTAATATATAATACACATATTGTAGGAGCACTCTCAAACAAGGGATCCATACGATCCCGGAGGTAGGGATCTTTAGGCAAGCGATGATCCCCTCCCTATCCCACTCCTAGCAACTATGGAGTTTACAGTTAATTTATATTTTGAATTTGCTTGTAAGGGAATGAATGACATTTGTAAGGTGATCGTAATAACTACTGAAACTGTTTAAAAGCTTCTCTTGAAGCATTATGCCTGAGACATACATCTGTATCAGGGCTTTTCAATTCCTTTATTGTTCTAGTTATTATGGTAATTAGATTTTGTAAAAAATGTGCATGAGAACTTGGGATAGATAATATTCTCTCGATAGACCCCAGCATGCATAGATTTCAAGATATTACTCTTATAAGGCCTTCACTTTTCTGATGCCTGAATGATTTATCTCAGATTTCTTAGTGGGTTAGCTCCATTAAATCCTAATATTTTTTCTGACCTTTGTTATTTTTGAGTTTCTGCAATGTCACCGAGTTCTGAGCTATACTGACCTTTATGCAGGATGAATGGCTTAACTGGGAGAAAAATGCAGAAAATATTTGAATCGCTTGCACCTGAATCCATCCGTAATGATGCTCGTAATTTAGTGGAATACTGCTGCTTTAGGTACTTGTCAAGGGATAATTCTGTTCTCCATCCATGCTTGAAGGTTTGTAGAGTATATCCATTTGGCTACTGATTATTGAATGTGAATGTTGAAATGTCATTATTCCCATACTATTCTCACCATGTTTCAATATTCCCCATAATATTCTTGCCATATAGAGCGATATGTTTAGTTCTTCATTGGGAATCATGCAGGACTCTCTCTCTCTCTCTCTCTCTCTCTCTCTCTCTCTCTCTCTCTCTCTCTCTCTCTTCTCTCTCTCTACTCTACTTCTCTCTCTCTCTCGTCTCGTCTCTCTCTACTCT
>NW_006499159.1:3691002-3703290 GCF_000471905.2 Amborella trichopoda
TACTTACTTACTTACGTTACTTACGTTACGTACTTACGTACGTTACGTACGTACGTACGTTACGTACGTTACGTTCGTTACGTACGTCGTACGTCTCTACTCTCTCTCCTCTCTCTCTCTCTCTCTCTCTCTCTCTCTCTTCTCTCTCTCTCTCTCTCTCTCTCTCTCTCTCTCTTGCATGAGTGCGCACATACTGCTGTGCAGGCTAGAAGCATGCTCCAACACATCACAGACAAATGATACATATACACGTATTCCTCCATGTGGTTGTATTTATGTAGCTCTTGTGAACTATATTATTGTGACCAATTTTATGTACACAAACAAATATGTATGTATGTACTTATGCATGCATGAATCTGTATGTGATCATAGTTGATAACATGTTTTTAAATGTAGAATAGTGAAAATTTTATTTAAAATAACTACAGGTTATCATTTAACGTAGTTTACAATGTCATGTATTATTGGCAATGTCATGTATTATTGGTTGTATAATTAATAAGCAAAACTTTCTTTTGCGCCAATGAATAAAAAATGTTCCGCATGCCAGTTTTCTAATACCTTAACTGGCCCATAGATTTAGGTTTGTGCTGTCAAGTTCATAGGATTGGTAGCCTGAGAAGCAAACCTAGGTGACTCTTTAGAACGCATTGCCTTTGGGTGGTCTATAAAACTCGAAACAAATTTGGAAAATTGATTCTCATATAGGAATGAAAGATCAACATATACATTGATAAGCACACTCGTATCTGCAGCATTGCATAGAACTCCTTTGTAGTGAGTCTAGAATGTCTGACAAGAAGAGGCTATAATTACAGAAAATGACATTTCATGAAATTTGATGTGTACTCTTTTAGATAAGGGAAAATTTAATTGTAAAGAAGAACTAGTAGCGTTTAGTAAAGCACACCTGAGGCATGCCCCCTCACCCCCACACACACGCACACAGAGTTATGGACGCACACATACACATATATGCGTGAATGAATGGTGAGAAATTTTAACTTCTATTTCTTCAAAAAAGAAAACAGAACTTTAAAGTCTACAAACATAATATCTTTGTTATCTATCTTTGTTTGTGGACCATATTTTATTACTCGTGAGAGCAGGAGTTGGGGATCATCACCCTCTAGAAGCCCCCTAGGTCGGAGCTTGATCTGTAGAATAAATATTATAACAAGAAAAAAAATTCAAAAAAGTGGTTTATTTTCTTGTAGAGGTAAATAAACTCCTTTTCTTTTTATATTACATATTATAGTCCATATACATAGTTTATGTAAAGAAAAAGAACCGAGAAAAACAAATGCAATGCAATATTTTGAGCTACAAAGTAATGACAATCCATGAAAGTTGTTTTTTCATTGATAGATTACATTGTATATTTGACAACCTCCAAAAGCTCTCTCTCTCTCTCTCTCTCTATATATATATATATATATATATAGAGAGAGAGAGAGAGAGAGAGAGAGAGAGAGAGAGAGAGAGATGTTGAAATAACAACAATAAGTTAGGGGTGTAAATGGAGTAATGAAGTCCACAGGGTTGAGATGTTGAAAGTACAACAATAAGTTAGGGGTATAAATGGAATAATTGAGTCCACAGGGTTAAGTGTGTGTTATACACTCACACAAGGGCATTGTCTGTAATTTTGCTCATCAGTACTAATATGAAACATATGACTGATCCCAAGAAGGGGATGACATCCTTCTTCTCTCCCTCTCCTCACACAACGCTCTCTTCTCGGTCTCTGTCTTATGTCATTTTTTCTCTATCTTTATTCTATATCTCTATCCATCAATTAGTTGTTGTTTAGTGTAGACATAAATCATATATTTTCAACTTGGTGTCAGAGGAAGGTGTAGAATCGAAGGAGTAAGATTCAGGATCGTGGCATACTGGCCATGTAATTACTGATTTTCGCAATATGGCCAGACAATGGTAAAAAAGTTCAATAAAGAAACATTTAAAAGGCTATTTTTTGAAGATCATGGTGAGTTATATACAGTTTTATGACAAAGTATTATTTTCTAGGGATTGTTCTTGGATCTGATTTTTCTGTGAAAGGTATCAATCTTTTAGGGTTTGTCTCCAGAGAAAAAAAATTAGGGTTTTTTTGTGAGCCATTGATTAGGAATCCAATGATCAACCAGCTTAGGGTTGATTAAGGTTTTTTGTGATCCATTGATTAGGTTTTTTCCTCCTTATAAGAAACTTGGAATATATTTGTTGAGATTTCATTTCTTAGGATGACAACAACTGTTTGATGTGAATCAAATAAGCTTACAGTCGTGGTATGTCTGAAATTTCAAATTTGTGGCCACGATTGTATAATTGATTGGCCAATGCACTATGTAATGTTTTTGGTATTTATGAAGAGTGTCGAGAGAGAAATTTGTGGATGTATCCAGATTTTAGCATTATTTTGTAGTGTTTTTAATGTTTATGAAGAGTGTTTAGAGAGAAATCTATGTGTGTATCAAGATTTCAGCAACACTATGATTTGTTTTCTTGTGCCTTAAAAAGGAATAATGTCAGGCTGATGGCAAGTATGGAGTACTCTAGACTCCAAATCACGATGGTTTTTGATGGTACAACCATCTGGAATGGGCCAAGATTTGTTATGTTTATTTTGGAGGCAGGAAAAAGTAGGGTTATAGTGATGGTAATATAAGGAAACCAGATGCAGGGGAGTTTTCTTATTTTGATTGGGAAACGGATGAGATGATTGTTATGAACTGGATTCTAAACTTTATGCAAACAAATTTGAGTTGTACCTTCATGAATTGTAATACTTCAAACAAGTTATTGGATGCAGTGGCTGAAGCCTATTCATGAAAGAAGAATATAGCAAAAATTTATAGTTGGAGCAACAAATAAGCAATTTCAAACACTGTTATGCTGCTTTACGGGGTTTAAGGGATGAGCTAAATCACTACCAAGTACCAACCCATAAACTTCTCCAATTGTGTAAAAGAGCATAGAGCAAGGGTGGAACAAAAGAAGATATTTGATTAGAAGGCCTTAATCCCCAATGTGAAAATATCAAATCTGATATTTTGGGTGGCAAAACTTTACCATCACTTGGTATGGTTTTTCCCCTTCGTCAATGTGAAGAAACTTGCCGGAAAAATTATGGTTGTATCCATTAGTAAACCTGAAAGATCAGTTCTAAGTTCCAACTCTTAGTGGTGGCTGTAGTGGTGGTCGAGGTGGAGGCCTAGTGGTGACTTAGGGGCTTCACAGTTGATGAAAATGATAAGCTAAAAATGTACTCATTGTGGGAATCTCGGCACACCAATGAAACATGTAGGGATCTCATTGGACGCCTTAAATAGAATACATCTAGGGCTTATGCTGGTGTGACTAATGAGGAGACTGTTGTGGCTCGACAATAAGATGCTGATGTGTCCACTTTGTGACTACATTCCTCATTTACCTGAAGATGATTTTGTGACGATTTCCAAGCGAAAGTTTCCTGGCTTTAACCAGCGTACCCTCACTCATGATCTTGAGCTTTCTCCTCCTCTAATTGGCATCTGCACACCATTTTTCCATGACTTATTACTCTCCTTGGATTATTGATGTAGGAGCCTCTGAACATGACTGGTATGTCCAATCTTTTTTCTAATTATGCTACCTCTTCAAACCATGAGTCTGTAAAGATTTTTTATGGATACCTTGTACCCATTAGTGGGAAAGGGACTGTTCCACTAACTTCCTCCATAGATTTGTTGTCCACTTTGTATATTCGCAAGTTATCTAATAATTACTTATCTATTAGTAATCGTACAAAAATTTTGAACTGTTGTGTAACCTTTTTCCTATCGTATTACCTTTCAAGACTTGGTGCTAGGGAAGACATTTGGGCTGGTCTTGAGGCTAGAGGGTTGTACCTTCTAGAGGCATCAAAATAGAATCCTTCAGAGACACTAACCACTAGCTTGTCAGAAATTGGTATTAAATAACAGGTGTATATGTGGCGAACCTGCCTTGGTCACTCTCCTCTATTTGTTTTGCAATTCTTGTTTCCTAAAAGTTTTCCTTTGTTAAGTCAAGTTCAGTTACAGTGTGAGGCTTGTCAGTTAGCAAAACATCGTAGAATGTCCTTTCCTATCAGTAATAAAGGAGTGACTCTCCCTTCTCTATTATATATTATGATGTGTGGAGGCTTTCCCCAGTTGTATCTCTTTTTGGTTTTTGTTTCTTTGTTACTTTTGCAGATAATTGCACTAGACTAACCATACTTTATTTAATGAAACATAAAGATGAAGTTGCAACTCTTTTTCAAGATTATCACAAAATGGTCGAACACAATATAATGCAAGTATTGAAGTTCTCAGTTCTGACAATAGCGGTGAATATGTCTCCAAGGATCTCAGAGATTACTTAGAGGGAGGTATAGAGTTCTAGACAACATATCGTTACACTCTTAAGCAAATCGGATCACTAAGAGAAAAGTCAACACTTGTTGGATGTCACTCAATCTCCATTGTTTGGAATAAATGTCCCAAAAATCCTATAGTTTGAGGTGGTTTTTTCTGCAGCATTCTTGATAAAATCGTATGCCGTCACGAGTTCTTCAAGGCAATTGGCCTATCCAAATGCTACTTCTCGATACTCCTTTGTTTCCCATACCTCTCAAAGCTTTGGTAGTACGTGTTTGTTTATGTTTTGGGTCCTAAAAGAGACAAACTGGGCCCAAAAGCCCTTAAATGTGTCTTCTTAGGGTATTCAGCAAATACAAAAAGGGTTCAAATGTTATGATCTAGTTAATAAAGTACATTATATCTCTATGGATGTTACCTTCTCTAAATCTATTTTATATTTCTCCCCTGTTGGATAACAATACTATGTTCAAGGGGAGCATAGTATACAGGAAAAGAGCAATCCTGTGCGACCACCTTTATATGCGTCTCCAACTCCCTTCATTTCTAAAGTTTCTAAGATGTCTCAAAATGAGGATGGGAATGTTCTAGTTGCAACCAAGGAGGTGTTGAAGACTTATGTTCTACGGAAGAAGGTGGTACAACTCGAAGTTCAAAACGATCATGACTCAAGTGATGACTTGGAACCAGGTACTGACCCTTCTCATCCAAATATCTCTTCACCTCACCCATCTCATCCTACTATTTCTTCATCTCCCAATCCAATCCCGATGTCAAATATTAACTTGCCGATTGCATTATGCAAGGTCAGTTGTCATGTACACAATATCCTATAGGCAACATTATGCAAGGTAAGTGGTCATGCACACAATATCCTATAAGCAATTTTATTTCTTATATTGTCGTATCATCTTCCTATCATTTGTGTCTACTGTCAGCATTCCATCCTGTTTAATAAAGGTTCTATCACAACCTTAGTGGAAGGCTGTGATGTGGGAGGAAATGCGAGCTCTTGAAAGGAACAACATTGGGTAGATCACTAAACTTCCTAAAAGAAAGAATGTACTAGGGTGCAAGTGGGTGTTTATAGTGAAACACAAGGTAGATGGCATGTTTGAAAGATACAAGGCGAGGTTGGTTGCAAAAGTTTTACTCATACTCAAGATATAAATTACAAAGAGACTGTTGCGCTCTAGTGAAGTTGAATACTGTTAGACTCTCTCTCTCTTTGGCTGCAAATGAATCTTGGTCCTTGCATTAGCTGGATGTTAAAAATGTCTTTTTGCATGGGGGTCTTCATTGGGCAGCATATATGGCCCTACCCCCAGGTTTGTAGCTTCAAGGGGAGGCGTGAAAGGTATGTAGATTGAAAAAGGCAATATATGGACCTAAACAATCACCAAAAATTCCTTATTTTCTTAGTGAAAAATACCTTATTTTATTTTGGAATATTTTCTTGGTGAAAATATTTTGGTTGAAAGATATTCTTTAAAGAAAATATTTTATGATATTTTTATATCTAGTTTATCTCAATTTGAATTTCATTATTATCCCTTTGTAAGAAAAAAGGAATTCTAAAAGATTATGTTTGACTGGTCAAAGTTTTAGATAGATTAGAAGTGGATATGGATCAAATCTCATGAGATAAGTTTTCTAAAGATTTAGATCATGATGATTGATCTTGGAGATGAATGGCTCATATTAGATCTCTTCTCTCTTCTCTCACCTCACAGATCACTTAATAATCCTAGATTAAACTCCTAATCTAAATGGGACTCCCTACGCTCTAAGGGCCTATAAATAGGGGGGGAGGGGGTCTCCTCCCTTATTTCACGCATCATATTTCTCTCCCCTCTCTCTCCTCTCCATGCCATTCTCTCATCTCTCCTCTCTCTCTAGAAGGTGGCATCCCCCCCCCCCCCCAACATAAGTGTTGGGGCATGCACCTCAAAGAAGAGTCAAGGAGGGGGGCCACGCCCAGCCCTCTTGTCTTAGAAATTGGGGAGGTGCCACTTGTGATATGCCGCTAGGTTGAAAAGGGTTCTTAGTGAAACCCTAATTGTGATCTTGGTGCTCTTGCCCCATAAGATTCAGAGTGGGAGTCCCAAAGTTGCTTCCCAATTCAGATTAGTGGATTCAGGCGGTTCTAGGATCAAGTACACCATCGGTCGGGTGATTGGGTAGGCAAAAATCAATAAGTCTTCTCATATTTATTTAATTTTATTTACTACCCTTCTTGTTTAGATTATTCCCTAAATTTGTTATGTTTTATTCAGTTCGTATAAATTTTATTTTTGGCAGTAAGTTATTAAGATCCTAGATTGTAGTAAGCCTATTTTACTGTAATTGTGGCACCTCACCTGTGAGTAGAATTTCTAGCAATTAATAAAAGAAAAGGACGGAATTTTTTAATTTACAGCCTGGAATTCTATATTGCCACTTTTTTCAAGATCTAGGTCCAACTGATGTATTTTCTAGCTATTAAAGTGCCAAGGTCAATGAAGGAAATTGTAATTTGTCAGAGGAAGTATATGTTAGATTTGTTAAAACGACCTGGAATGTTGGAGGCCAAACTGATGGTTACACTTATGGAATTAGTCATAGATTTCACCAACAAATGGGAGAGTTACTAAAGGATCCTAGTTGATATTAGAGGTTAGTGTGCAAGCTTATATATCTTACAGTTACACGATTAGATAATTCTTATGTTGTTAGTGTAGTTCGTCAGTTCATGCATACCCTGCAAAAACCTGATTTAGATGCTGCCTACTATATCCTAAAGTATGCTGCCTACCGTATCCTAAAGTAGCTCAAGTCATCTCGTGGTAGAGGACTGTTATTTACTAATCATAGTCCTATGGCTGTTGCAATCTACACTGATACAGATTCTGCTGGTTGCCTCGTTAACAAATTGATAGCAGTACTCAACTACAGGTTATTGTACCTTTGTTGGTGCGCATCTGGTTTCATGGAAGAGTAAAAAATAAAATGTGGTAGTCAAATTAAGTGCTGAAGCATAATATAGGGTTGTTGCATATAGAGCATGTGAAGTTATGTTCGTGAAAGCTAGTGGTATATCAAGTGAAATCCTAGTGACAACTTAAAAAAATTCCTCATTGCAATGCAACATTGCTCCAATCACATGAAGTTGACATCAATGTTACAATTTCCAGCCACTGCCACCAAAGTTGTCTTCTCTTATACCTAAAATGAAAAATAACAACTGTAATTGGTCCCTTGAGAAAGTCGAAACACAAGATACAACAAGGAGATTGAATCAATACAAGACTATATACAAGTACTCAAAATTACAGCACCCTAAAAATTACATTGCCAATTTGTACATCAATTTGAAATTTCATCAAACACATCAAAATCAAAATGCTCCACCAAAACATATACTCGCATGTGCATAATGGATTTGATCATTGGTAAGCCATATATCGAGCTCATTTTGCATGGTCTATGGCCAAGGACTTAGATATGTACCATGGGATGACTTCTATGATGGTATTAAAATATAGGCCAAGATGCATTAACACAAACATTCCATAAACATTGCATACTCAATTCTCCATGGCACAAGATATTTAACAATTTGAAATTACAGAAAAATAAATGCAAGGAATTAAGGGGAAGCCAATGGTTGAACCCTTTGTGCTTGGCTCATAAATCAGACTCTTTAGGGACTGAATTTTGTCACATGGATGATAACAAGGATGACTTACAAACACAAGGCCTGATCCCACTTGATTAATGGGAAGCTCATGCACACTTCCTTACCACGTAATTGGCTTCGAAATGTGAGAGAGACAAACATTTAGTGGTGAAAATAGTTGGTAGAAGCAAAGTATAGACAACTCATAAGAAATGGGAGGAGTATATGCCCATGGTGTAGGGAATTTAAGTGTAGTTTCTCAAAGGAGTGCTCTAGGATTATAATCTCACAATTTGGTACTAAAAAAAACATAAAATGTTTGCTGATATGCATAAAAATACTCAAAAATTCTCAGAGAAATCACGTGGTAAAAACTTTGGGAAAACGGTGTCTAAATTGCATGAATCTAGTCCAGACCATGCATATGATGTAGTATTGATGCATAATATCTTATCATACTCAAAACTCAGAATAAAACGTGGATTCTTGGAGAGGCTATTGCAACCATTAATTTACAGCAAGTGAAAGGGATGGAAATGAATCCTTTCAATGTAGAAGGAACTATGAAACTTACCTCATATATGGACAGCATAGTAAACTAGACCCCATGGATTAATGGAAGATTGAACTTCATATGCCCATGGAAGCTATCTTGCTTCAAAATGGAGCAAGAAAAACACTTTGTGAAAGTGGGGCGTGGGGCTCTTTTCTCTCTCTTTCTCTTTCTACAATGAGTTAAGGTTGTATTGAAATGGCGCCAAGTAATGTTATTTAAAGACAAGTGGTAGGTGTGACTTCATCAGTGGTATGATCTTAGCCCTTGATGCTCTTCATCCATTGCACGAGAGGGCCATGATCCTAGCCATATATTTTGTCTAGCCACCAAGATGTAGGGATGTGATATCACACTATTACCACCCCATTAAATCCTAGAATTTGCCAATTTACCTCATTGTCAATAAGTTTTTAATAAATGTCTCATGAGCCATTTTAACATACCAAAATTGTCCATCTTTAACTTTTGAAATTAAAGAAGAATGAAGTGAGAGGGGGGTGTCCCTCATGGTCATTTGAAAATCCCATTTTGTCTAATTCTTTTAAAAATGACAAATCCATAAGGCTTATCTAATCAAATTGTGCATTGTGTACAAATTACATGGGTTCAACCAATGACATAATGCCACTTAAAAAGGTTGGTTCATTAAAGTTTCCATTATAAACTTAGGGTTTAAGCCAAATTATCAAGGCCTACCCTTAACCCTAGGCACATGGGATCAATGCCACATGTGGTAATCAAGCATATGACTAATAACATTCATTTAATTTTTTTTTTTGGAAGTGTTAACCTTTAATAGAAAAGAGAATAAGTACAAGAGACCTTGGCAATCCACAGAAAAGGATGCTCAAGGGATAAGAAAACAAAAAGTGGAATCAAAATCCTCTTTTAAGAGGTTACAGTGAGACACAACAACCTAGAAAAACATGTCGTTCCACCAAGTTAGGCTCGAAAATCAGAAAGCAAAAAACCAAAAAGGCAAAAAAATCTTCTAGTCGTTAGCCATCGCTGCTACTATGGCTAGGGAGTCAGCTGCTTGGTTTACTTCCCTCCATGTATACATCTACATGACGGACATATTCTTGTAAAGGTATTCGATTTCGTCAAACAAGTGGGCCAAATACCAAGGAGAAGAGGAGGGAAGACTCTGCGCCCAAGAGATTGTCTTCTTGAAATCTCCCTCCACAGAGAGAGTGCAGGTGGAGGGGTTGAGCGAGTTTGAGGCCTTGCAAGAGTGCAAGCATTTCGGCCTCCTTAGAGTTTGCATGGCCAATATGTTTGGAGACAGTTGCCACAGTAGAATAGAGGTGGTCGCTGAGGATAGTTCCTATGCCAGAGGAGCTGGAATTTTTGAGAGAACAGCCATCAAAGTTGAGCTTAAGCTGTCCCATGGGTGGGTTTCCATCTGGAAGCTCGCGGTAAGCGCGTGCAATGGAATTGAAGAACGGTGCTCCAATCCTGGTTGAAGGCCGAGGAGGAAACACCTTTGAAGTATTGGTGGTTGGTTGCCCAGAAGATGATCGTGGACTTAAGCTTGTTAAAGACTTTGGGCCAAGTTGAAAATTCCCCAAGAATATTCTGTTGTTGCGCTCGATCCAAAGTGCCCACAAAGCAGCAAGCAACGTCGTTTTCCAAAGAAGGATCCCTTCTTTATGCCAAGGGAAAGGTTTGACTAAAGATAGAATGGATGTCACCTCTGCTGATAGCACCCACTGCATGTTGAAAAGTTTGAGGATAGCTCCCAAAGATTGAAGGTAAAGGGGCAGTGCAGTCGAACATGGTTATTTGTTTCTTCTGCCGAAACGCACATGACACACCGATTTGGTATCGGGATTCCTCTTGTTTGTAATCGATCGACTGTCAGAACTCTCTGGGAAAGAGCCAGCCACATGAAGATCTTGATTTTAGGAGGGGAGAAAGATTTCCAAGCTTGGGCAGCTGCAACAGCAGGGGCAAGAGGGAGGGTTGGTGGAGGAGATAAGCTGCGAAAGAAAGAGGGAACTGAGAAGACCCCTGATGGTGACGGACACCAAATGATACGATCAGGCCCAGATGGTGCTAAGAAATAGGCCTGAAGTTATGCCGCTAGAGTGGCAAAGTTCTCAGTTTCTAGATCGGTGACAGCCTTCCTAAAATCTGGGTTTGACGAGCAAAGAGGCCCTACCAGGAGCATTTCGTCAGCCACAGTTGCTCCTTGATCTCTAGTTAGAGAGAAGAGGTCGGGGAATTTGTCCTTCAAAGGGGTGTGCCCTATCCACGGGTCTAGCCAGAAAAGAATGCGATTTCCCGACCTCGGATGGAATCTAATACGGGATTTGAAGGCGGGGAAAACTGAGCATATTGATCTCCAAATGCCAGAGGACCTCTGGTTAGCCCTGCAGTTCGGCAGCCAAGGAAAGTTTGGCAGGCGATATTTATATTTTAGGATATCAATCCACAATTGGTTGCTCAGGGTCAAAAGACACCAACACCATTTCCTAGGAGCTCCATGTTCTGGATTTTGAGGTTCTTGATTCTAAGGCCACCCCTAGTTTTAGTCTGACAGATTTTATCCCAGGCTATCAGATGGAGTTTGTTGTTGGAATCGTCTCCAGACCAGAAGAATCTTCTCATCAACTGTTCAATAATGGAACCAACTGCTACAGGCATGTGAAATATGGACATTTGGTATACACATTCATTTAAGTTAAAAGAACAATTTTATTTCAAACTTTATAAAACACTATTTAAAACAATTTTTCAAATGCCACAAGAGGAGAAGCACCTAGGGCTCCATGTCATGATGATGTTAGCCCCCTTAGGCTGAGGTGGGGTTGCCACGTGTCACCCTACGACCACTTGGGTTGCATGTGTGGACCCCCACTATATTGTCCTTCTTTGGAATTACTCCAAACAATCTAAAAAATCTTCATTTTCATGCTCAGAAAAATTTCAAAAATTCGAAAACGCTCTTAAAAAATTCTCCAAATCATTTTCCACTGGAATTACTCGCATTGGCATCAAACTAAAATAGGACAATGGGTAAATGGATCTCATGGTCAAGATCTAGGTATCAAAGTAATTCACTTAGGTAGTCTTGGAATGATGGTTCATTATCTCGGAATGATCTATAAAGCCTATGCTCTACAATATCTGGTAGGGACGTGTAATGTGGCTTATCAAAGTCACCCCCAATCAATGTCCCAACCCTCTCTGGTGTCAATGGATTATAAGGGCACCCTTGGGGATGGTTTAGTATCTAGGAATGATCTAAAAAGCCTATGCTCTACAGTATCTGGTAGGGATGCGTAATGTGGCTTATCAAAGTCACGCCCCAATCAACATCCCAACACTCTCTGGTGTCAATGGATTACAAGTGCACCCTTGGGGACATGAATTATTCATATGTAGGGGTCCTCTCAAGGAGCATGTGAACTAGCTCTTCTTAGTTGGATCATAACACATCAGAAGAATGCCTTCCCATGCGACTATGAGCACACATGCCATAGGGTGGTCAGGGTTCTGACTCATGTCCCTTGAGTCATGACCATCCTATGCAGGGCCATTACTTTCATTGTGCTCAGTTTCTAATCTCTTTTTGGTCTCCTAGCCTTGGCCTAATCACCATCTTATGAGGAAATTCTCTTAATGTACCTCTGACTGGAGGTGATCCTTGCATCTCCAAAAGCAGGGTCTCTCTCTCTCTC
>NW_006499159.1:3704106-3715199 GCF_000471905.2 Amborella trichopoda
GGTCGTCTCTCTCTCTCTCTCTCTCTCTCTCTCTCTCTCTCTCTCTCACTCACTTATATAAACTCTTTCCCTCATGCACTCGAGGTATATGATTCTAGGCCTCAGCATGCGAAGCACCTAGAATCATGTTTTCTTACTTACTCCTATTAAGTAAGAGAGTCTTGGTTTTAAGGCCTTGAAAGGCCATTATTCCAACAAAAACTATATTGGCTGATCTAGGAGTTAAAATTCAGTTATAATATGACCCTTTATTGTGACAATGAAGCAGCCATTTACATTGCTAAGAACCCTGTAATTTTTTTTTAACATCAACGGTTAGTAGTGGGTTACTGGGTTAGCAATTTTTGAAACCGTTAGTAGTTTTTGAAATGGTTAGCATTGGTAGAAATGGAAACCGAGACCGGTGGCTGAGTCAGGTGGTGCTACCACCTCGACCTCAACCCTATCTTTCATGAGAGGATGAAACAGATTGAGGTAGTCTATCATTTCATAAGGGATAATATCGCAGCCAAAATTATTTGTACTCCTCACGTCATATAGAACGAGCAGATATCTATACTAAAGATGTTGCCCATGATAGATTGTAAAATATAGCTGTCATGCTAAGTATGATTGACATATATGCTCTAGCTTGAGGGGGAGTGTTTTTAGTACAACGGTAAGTTAGGGATAGAAATGGAATAATTGAGTCTACAGGGTTAATCGTCGGTTGATAAACTCTCACAAGGGCATTTTTTATAAATTTGCTCATTAATAATATAAAACATATGATTGATCATTATTTTCTCTCTCTCTCTCTCATGCACCTAACTTTATTCTCTTTATTGTATTTCCTATATCTCTTTTTCCATCAGTTAGTCACAGACGTTTCTAGAGTTATTATCAGATTGTGGAATCATACATTAAGGGTCACGCCCTCATAGACCAGAACAGAATGTTGTTGTAGAGTGAAAGAATCGCAACATCATGGATTAGAGAGAGCTACTTAGGGCATTCAACTTATTGCTCCAACTTCAACTTTATATTTGCTAATAATGCGTTCCTCCATGGAAGGACCAAACATAATGAAGTTAATTGTCATTTTGTTCGTGAACAATTTCAAAAGGGTGAACTAATTCTTCCATATAGTCCTTCAGTTAACCAAGTTGCGGCAATGTTCACCAAAACAATCCGAGCAAGTGCCATGATCTCCTTTTGCACAAACTGATACTTGTTGATCACCCACATTACTTTGAGGGGGAGTTTAGAGAGAAGGATATTTAGTAAGTGAAAAGGTGTAATTTATAATTGTACTGTCCATTGTATTTTCCTTCTTCTTATGGTCATTTAGTAAAAATAAATATGGACAAAGGTTACTTCTGTGATATTCTTCTTATGGTCATTTAGTAAAAATAAATATGGACAAAGGTTACTTCTCCAAGGCCTCGCTTAACTATATGGCACCTTGCACTTGGAACCTCATAGGGATATTGATTCTTCACCTGTTTGATGCATCTTAGAGTTGATCCTGTGGGAACAAAAGTATCCTTTCATGTTCTAATTTGTAGCCTTTAATGTCCCAGCACTGGCCTCCGGGCACTGGTTTGAGTCTATAGACTGGCATGGTATGGACTACGGAGCATAGTTCATTGTTGCAAAAATGATTACTATTTTGTTGGTGTGTGGCTTATTTTTGTTTTGCTTTTCTCTCTCATTATTTTATTTAATTTTATGCACTACAATAATTTTGTTTGCATATACAGTTTGCATAGAGTGGATGGCTTACATTAATTACTATTTCTATATATTTTCCTTTGTAAGGAATATCAGGCTTCTTGGATGGTCTTCTGCAGTCTACAAATTTGAATCAAAATGCTTCTTTCGATGATAATAATAATGTTATACAGCTACTCATAGGATTCACATGTGTAATTCCTTTTCTTGGTGTGTCCATTTTATTCGTATGATTTTTCAATGGAAGGTCTTGAACAATGTCTTCTGTGTATTACAGGATGCTGCATTTCAGAGGCTTATGTTTATAACTATGCTTGCATGGGAACACCCTTATAGGTCAGATGGTGAACCTACTGCCAGTTCTTCAATGACTAGTTCAATACAGGTTGACACCTTTGCCATGCATTGAGATTCAACGAATGAATCACTAAGTTGTTATTTGCAAGTAGGGACTCTTGGTTTAAACACTCAATGTACAACAACTTTTTGTAGCAATACAGTTAACTCTTATCAAAAAAAAAAAAGTTGTTATTTGCATTTACGGTGAAGCATTATTAAAAGCTTTGTTTAGCCCTGGAAGACAAGAATTTATGGTAATAAAGTAGTATTATCATGGTTCAGACCCAACTGATAAATGAAACTGATTCTTAGTAGTTATGCATGAGCATGTTGCCTCGATAAAACTGTTGTCTCAATCAATCCAATGATATACTGTCTTAAACCCATAACTGTCTGTTTCTTTTTGGATTTGGACATGTTGACCTGGGATATACATCCCTCATAAAATGTGGTTTTTTTTGTGCAGTGTAATTATCTTAGATAAGTATTACAGCTTTTGCTTACTGAGCAAAAGACATTTTATTATTTACTTCTCTAACAGTTTATAAAATGAATTAAGCTCCTTAACAGCTCTTGTAAAATCCTGGCGGAAGTCCTAGCCTCCAGCCTTTGAGAGGTCCTTAGTTTAGTGGTTTACTCAACTCTGGTGCCTTTGTGAAAGATTGTCAAACTTTAGATGGGGCGGTAATAGCTTTGAACATATTCAATCTTGAAACCGGTCCAAAACTCCAACTTGAATGAGAAAAGGCCTCTCTTCATGTATATTGGTGCATCCTGGACCAGGTACTAAAGTTTATGGGGTCTGGGAGTTGGTGAAGTTGGCTGATTTTTGGGTGTAAAGGGTTATTGTACTTTTCGGTTCTTGTCAATGGGTGTCTGCAAGGTTTCTTCCCCTTGTTGAAGGGGTCTATGCCCAGGCGAACCCCTTTCTCCCTCATTTTTTCCATCATCCATCTCTAACCTTTGATCCTTTGCTTCTGTATCTTTTCGACTTTCTTGTTCTTATGCTATAGTTCTCGAGCTCATGAGATGATCAAGAAATGAATTATGAGCCCGATTCGAATCAAGGGTTGAAGAATGGAGAAGGTCTGGTGGCACCTTTTTGTTGATTGTATAAAGCCAAGTCCTAGGATGCACAATTTGGAACTTTTTTTCTCGATTGAATACAAGGAACCCGAATTACGACGACCTTGGACCACAACTTACCTCAAATGCATCCAAGATTTCTATATAATCATACACTTAATAACAACTTTTTCATGGCCTCTCCTACTCAAATAAAACTTCACTGCAGTCTTTGACAACTTGGGTGATTGAGCATAATTCAATACTATGGCTCAGGAACCGGCTTGCGGAGTTGCCATTGATCCCTTTCCTTACCGTGCATGGCTTGGCTTGCTTGATTGGATTTAATCATTCAAAAGAAGAGTCTCATCCTTGCTCCCAGTCTTACTAAAATATTGGCCATCATATGCCTATTTAAAAAATAAGAGCTGTTGTTTCCATTTGTCTTTTATTCATCTAGTGATTTCAGAAACTCTGTATCACAAACTATTATTATTGATATGGCCATTTAAACTCATGTAACATACATATAAGGTCCATTACAATTATAGTCCACCGGGTTCAAGATAAATAAGGCTAAGACCAAGATGGTGGGGGACTTTGTCAGCCGAGATGATGAGGAATTGTTGCTAAAAGACTTGGCTGTAAGAACCCCTCACCAACAATTACCTTGGTCCACCACTCTGCCTCGGAAAACCAAGAAAATCACAATCGGATGGGAGGCATGGAAAACAACATTCTTATGACTCATCATTTGGAAGCATGATTTTTAAAGCTACTCTGTCCAATATCCCTGTCTATTGAATGTCTCTTTTTAGGATGGCCTATGTCGCTTATTAACTTGCTTAAGTGCCTTATGAGAGACATCTCTTGGTCAGGGTCAAAGAAAGTCCAGATGGCAAAGTGGGATTTGTTTGTAGCCTAAGAGAGAGGGAGGGGGAAGCCAGGTATCAGGAAATTTAAAGAGTGCAACCTGGCCTTACTCAGCAAGTGGTGATGGTGCCTTGCATCACAAAGTGGCCTTTGGCAGTGTGTTATTCAGAGTAATGTCGTCAGGTTCGCTTGGGAGTCTACTTCGGTTTGGTCTAAAAAGTGAAGCAATTCGGTGCTTCAGCTAATTCGGGGGAAGGCTTCGGTTGTTTTTTTTAAAATGGTTATTTTTATAAATTTTAAAAAATTAAAAATAAAAATAATAAATTTAATAATAAATAAGTTTATTACAAATGAAAAATATCAAAATATAATATCGACTAACTTTGAAATTATGGACAACATCCTGGTGATTTAATGTTGATTAGTACAACAAATGGTAAAAAACCAGTCCACACCATCATTAAAATTATGCAATATGTACAATGTCCAATCCACCAAAGCTTTCGCCTGTTTGGTTGACACTTGTCAACATCATGTCTTTTTCTACCGAAACACACAAGATTTCAGTGTACATTATTTGCTTCGTTTTGGTTGAGTGTGTAAAACCGAAGGCTTCACCCGCTTCGGGCGAAGCGAACCGAATTTAATTACATTGATTCAGAGTAAATATCGCCTGGTCGGGTCAGGCTGGTTTCCGAAGTCCCCACAGGTGCTCGAGTACCTGGGCTTGGCAGGGCATATCCACTTTTTATGAAGGCTTCTCTCATAGAATGCATCTCATGCCAAAGATGGGTGCTCGAAACTGTGAAAGAACTAGTGGGCTGGAGACTGACTTTAGAACACCTATTCCCTTACTTCTTCGACTGACCACAGATCAAAATGCCTCTATTGAGCAATCCTATGAGGTGCTCATATCTGCTGTACACACAGACACGTGTGTGCATGTCTGTGCCCACACACACTTACCAAAATAAACCAATCCCACGAACTGTGTTGGGGTCAATTAGTTTGGTATGAGCTGTAGAAGAAATCTTTGGGACTCCGAAATCCCTCACTTGAAGCAGTTTTAGACCTTCTCAACGGCCAATACATAATGAGTCAGGAAGAGATAATGTCATCTGGCATCTTCTCAGTTTCTTCCATTTATAATGAATTAACTGCCAGGAATTGCAGCCCAGTAACTGCATACAGGACCTGTATTACCCCTGTTCCCCGCAAAATCCAGGCTGGTGATCTCCATGAAAGTACTCACCACTGACAAATCTCAAGGAGAGGAATCCCACTTCCTAGCAGATTTGTCATGTACAAGGAAGCAGATGAGACTATGGATCGCTAAGTTATGCATGGCTCGGTTGCTGTCCAGCTGTGGGCCTCTTTGTTGGGTGTCTTTGTATGGCTATGGGTGTGACCAACAAGTGTAGAACAGCTGTCGTTGGCATACTTCTCACCGTCTTTCCTTTTGACTGGCCTCTTCCTATGTTGTGCAACCTTTATGGCCACAGTATGATCCATATGGCTTGAATCAATATTCAAAAGTGAGGAGATGCAAGTGGACACATTGAAGGAGAAGATGGAGACCACTGTTGGTTGGTCTTCAACTGACTTTCTTCAAACTTGGATGATTATCCTAGCCACTAGACTGATCGAAGTCAGTAGATCTAACCTTTGGACTCCTCGCATTGGGATCATCAACTCGCATTGACAGTTACTCTTTAGGCAATGCATGTCCCTCGAGGGTGGAGGTACCTTTTACAAACCACTTTGCAGTATGCTTACTTTTTTATTTGGGTCCCATTTGAGTACTGAACTCTACAAATGAAGAGGTGATCACACTTTTAGAGGTTCTCTGTTTGATGGCAGTTAGGGTCCCTCCCTCAAAGTAGATGGGGACACTTTTAATGTCATCAGATGTGCCTTAAGGAAGGCCCCATCCCCCTCGGACCTTGAATAGGTGCTTGACCAAATCTTCACCATTTCCAACAACAACGGGATCTCATATAAGCCTGCCTGATGCGAGGCAAATGAGGCTGCTGATTCCCTAGCTATGGAAGGGGTGTTTAGCACCAGTTTTCTAGTGAACTGACATCAGCCCTAACCAGGACCTCCTTTGAATTTCTAGCTTCTTTGTTTCTTTTTATTGTACATAGATTCGGTGTTTTTGCTTTTTAACTATGTGGCAGCCCACAGATATAGCTACACCAATTAGAAAGATGTAAATCTCTTTGCGTGCAATATAAAAAGTCACTTTAAACAAAACAGAGAGAAGTGTTTGTGGTGTGTTGAGAGAACTTATTTATCTCCAGTAATTTCTCACGCAACATTAATCCAAATATTAGAAATGAATAATCTTCATCTTTAATTCATATCTTTGTGGTATTTCTTGTCATCCATTAGAGTTGCCATTTTGTATCTAATATACGGTAGAAAAATGTATTTTCGGTGATTTTATGTCTAAGTTCAACCATCTTCTTTTCTGGACCACGAATTGAAGCTTGTTCGCGATGAAGCTTTTGTTTCTATTGCTTTGGCAATTTCTTGTGTATGTTGAGAGAACTTTATTTATCTCCAGTTATTTCTGACACAACATTAATCTAAATATTAGAAATGAGATAATCTCCATCTTTAATTCATATCTTTGTGGTAGTTCTTATCATCCATTAGAGTTACCATTTTGTGTTGCAAATCTATCTTGTAAGATAAGTATCTAATATTCTGTAGAAAAATGTATTTTTGGTGATTCTGTGTCTAAGTTGAACCATCTTCTCTTCTGGACCTCGGATTGAAGCTTGTTGGCGAAGAAGCTTTTGTTCGTATTGCTCCCGCAATATCAGGAGTAGCTGATTGGTCTACAGCACATCATCTATTCAACGCTCTTGTAGGAGATGAATCTGTCCTCTCACTGAGCGTGTGGAGCTCATTCCTCTCTGAGCTTGTCAGGTACAATTTGTTGTGTTTCTTTGGAGACATGCATAATGCCCTACAAAATTATTCTTGAATTCTAGAATTTAATTGTATTCTTGATGTAGATGATCCTGTGACCAGAACTCCCTGAAGCATCTATTTGTATTAAGGCACCATAAATGGTGATTACACTTCTACAGACCAGCACAGAGTAATTGAGACAGTGTTATTGTTTGTCAATCTACATACGGTCTTATTATACTATTAGGGTCCTTTGCATTACATGTTTTACAATCACTATACTCGGATAAAAGGTAGCTTCATTGACATACTGTATTCTAAGAAACTTTCTACCCAGGGGCTTCTGCCCTCAGAAAATTTAGTCTTGTCCAACAATTCTCCTATGGAGCCCTTGATCCCCTGTGTGGCAACCCTTATGCATTAATTTGGAAATCACTGTCTCCATTTTCTGGGTTATGCCCATAGTTTTTTTCCTATTGTGAGTCTGGCATTGAAGTATCTGTCACTATACTAAACAGCATATGGGGTATGTAATAGAAATAACTTATAGGGGGAGCGTTAGCGTTTGGCTATAAGTTATTGGGAACATTGAGATAAGGCATGGCATTCAAGCATCAAAGTATTGCAAAAATTTTCTGTTAATTTACACATAGATCAGTTATCGTCGGGGATCATCAATGTGTTGGAGATATTTGAGTCATACAGACATCCACTGGAGGGCATGATTTGCAAGACTCAAATTATCTATAGAAACCATCTATATCCTGTAGACTTCTAGAAATAACAACCTCCTTACCTTGGGAATGCTATGTGAAGAGGTTTTGGTTTAGAGAGTCGGACACTCATTTGCAAGACTCAAATTATCTATAGAAACCAATCTATATCCTGTAGACTTCTAGAAATAACAACATCCTTACCTTGGGAATGCTATGTAGCTTGAAAGTTTATTTCTGGGAATTTGTCCAAGAGTTGTGTTCTATATGATGCAGGGTATACAAGGGAAGGGAATCCTACCAGAATCAGGAGAATGTCAAGGAAAAGCTTTCTCGTGAAGCAGTTCTATGCTTAGGTTCTAGTAGAAAGAGGCCCGTTTTAAAATGGGAGAATAACATAGTATGGCCTGGAAAGCTAACTTTAACCGATCGTGCTCTGTATTTTGAGGTATATATCTCTCTTGGTGAAAACTTGTACAAGGAATAATTCTTAGTTTTGTTCCAGCACATGTGAAATTGAGACTCTTATTCATTCTTTGTATGTCGTGGCTTGAATGTGCAGTTTTCCCTTTCTTGATACAAATAATTGTTAATTATGTTTTTAGATGTATGATGGCTGCTAATTAAATTCCCCTGTTTGAGTCTCGGATAAGAACTGTGTTTTCTTTTTCTTCTAAAAGAAGTCTAAACAAAATCGTTCACTGACTAATTTCATGACCAAGTTTGAATGCTTATTGGTGGTGGGAGAACACTGATAGATGGTCACAATTAGCTTGTATTGAATTTTATTTCGGTTTTCAGAAACTTGAACAGAAGCTCTTTTACCAAGAAGAGCTAGATTGAGGTTATAAGGTGTATTAACAAATATGTGTTTCAACCAACTCTGGGTTCACTAAAAATACAAATGTAGCAGACCTTACCTTTTTTAACATTACATGATCAGTTGTAATTTATCTGAAATAAGGGCATATAAAGTACAAGTTATACTCCTATCTATTGTTTTTTATTTTGTATGTAGGTCTTTTTATGTTAGTTGAAATGCTGTCAAGCAGAATAGTGTCAAAATGAATGTCATTATGTTTCAACCTAAACTCAAGAATTTTAGTTCATTTTGCTATCATGCTCCTTGCCATTTTGCTTCGAGAGCAAAAATCGTCTCCTTAGTACTGCAGCAGCTATAATATGTATTGTGGGGGTTCTAAATACTGCAGCAGCTATTATAAGTATCGCGGGGTCCTTGGACTCCATGAAAGCCTCTTCAGATTCTGGTTTAACCTGTCCCTCTCCATATGAGGCTATCTTTTTGGCGCATGTCCATTATGGCTATTCAGCAGTTTGTTTGGCTTGAACATAATTGACAAATTTCCAAGGGACATTATTCCATGGTGGATGCGTTGATAGGGAAAAATCAAAGGCCAATATGATCGGTTGCGCAAGTATTCGGAAAGAGTTATTGTCTCAGTAGTTGATTTCCTAACATATTGGAGGATGATCGCTCACGGTAAAACCTGCACCTCTCGGTGTCAACCATCTATTTGGAATCCTCCACCTCAAGGTGCTGTAAGGCCTCGTTCTATTGTCATATTTGGGGCCTGTCAGTACCTGCTATGCCACAACAGCTGAAGCCCATGCTTTGCTTAATGGAGCGAGGCTATATAGTCCAGAGTGGGGACTGCTGCAAATTGAAGGGACTGCGCAAGCACAATCCAGTGGACCAGAAAGTTAGTTGCTGTCACACCCCAAGATTTATAACACTGGAATCCCTGAGTGTAACAGTCTATCTTTAACAAAACGAAATTTTTCTACTTCACCATTTATTGCACTAAAACAGATTTTTTCCATTTCTAAGAGTCTGTACAAAGTCTACTCATAACTAGTATTAACATGAAGGTTTAGATATACATTTGTTGATAGGATAAAATTTACAATAGTGAATTTGAACAAAAGTCACAAAGAGAAAATTTCATCATAACTATGACTTCTTCCAAAGTTGGTCATGTTGTGCGTTCAACTAGGGAGGCTGCAATTACCCTGAAAATTTTTTACCATAGTTTGATGAGTTTGGCTACTCAGTAGGTGTCATCATAGTCCTCAAAAATAATCGTAGTCGGAAAATGTTGCCATTTTCAAAAAGGGAGGTCTATTAGAAACAATGCGAGCAAAAAGCATTTATGGATAACAATTTCACTTTCAGAAATGCACAATTAAACATAATCCAAATGATTGAAATGCATATAAATATTTTAACCGCAATGCATAACTCAAAGGATTTCACAAAATACCCTACTGGCGTCCCAAGTAGGTCACCTATATACCCCACCAACGTCCCGGATGGGTCCAAACAATCTCTGCAGGTCCAAACATACCTCACCGACGTCCCGGATGAATCCAAATAGCCCCTACCGGTGTAACCAGATAGGTCCAAACAATCTCTGCAGGTCCAAACATACCTCATCGGCGTCCCGACGAGTCCAAATAGTCCCTAACAGCATAACCAGATAGGTCCAAACAATCCTTGCAGGTCTAAACGTACCTCACCGGCGTACCGGATGAGTCCAAATAGTCCCTATCGGGGTCCCGAATAGGTCCACACATACTTAAATTATCTCAAAAACTCTTTAACATCAGAAAGCAGCACCATCGTATATTCAAAGTATCATTGAAATCATTAACAGGAATTCACTTGAAGCAATTGAAACAATTACTTTCATTGAAATATTTGGTAAGTAACCAATCAAACAATTTGGATAAAAATTGCAGAAAGGTAGCAGATCGAACAGGTATATTTGAAATGGAATCCAATAGGCAGTTGATTATCAATTTAAGAGCTTTTATAGAAATCCAAGGTTAAACACAAAAATATTACAATTTTATGGAATGTAATTTCATAATTAATTATTTTACAAGAATAGGTAAAACTTATAGTATCTAAAATTCATAGACAAACAAAAATACAATTAAATGCAAAAATGCGCAAATCTCACAGTATTATAATTAATTGCACAAATATCAATTTTTCACATAATGATTTTACCAGAAATGGCATCACTTACGCATAAATTTTACAGTGCCTAAAAGTCATAATAATAGGCAGAAATTTTATTTTTAATAATTTACAATGTGTAAATTTCTAATAAACAAAAATAATAATTTTAACAGAAAAAAAATGATACCATATGCGCATAAAATTACAGTATAAAAATGGTGAACAGACTATTTTTCAGGATAATGAGATCATTTACCTATAATATTTGAGAGGGAACTTTCGATAAAATTCGGCTAGAGTGAAGGAGTTCATTGCGTTCTTTAATTCATAAAGAGGGCTCAACGTTACTGAGAGGGAGGGCGTAAGAGAAAGTGTTTTTGCAAAGAGAGAATCCAACTCGTTCTCCTCTTTTTAAACACAAAAAAAATATTATTGTAATATATTATTAACCCACCTCATACATGAGGTGTTTAGAAAGTGTT